>PVJH01009452.1:0-79042 GCA_004026705.1 Nesogale talazaci
CTCTCTCTCTCTCTCTCTCTCTCTCTCTCTCTCTCTCTCTCTCTCTCTCTCTCTCTCTCTCTCTCTCTCTCTCTCTCCCAGGACAGCCAGCCTCGCCAGGAGCACTTCAGCCCTAGACCACAACCACTTTACTGGGGACTCTTAACAGCAGTTATAACATTTTCATACAATTGTATCAAGCACATTTGTACATATGTTGCCACCATCATTTCCAAAACATTTTCTACTTGAGCCCTTGATATAAGCTTCTCTTTTTTTTATGTTCGGATTCCTTTTTTAAAAAATCATTTTATTGGGGGCTCATATAGCTCTAATCATAAGAATCTGTGGCTTTTTATATTGCACTTTACTTGGCTGTGTTTGCAGCATTTTACTTTATTAGCCTTTGAAAAGGCAGCGTGGAAAACCATCAAAAGACATTTTTTCCCCACATGTTCCACTTAGTGACATTGATCACATTCTTCGGGGTGCTTAAATGTCCACATCCCCTTTTGCTGAGTTGCCCCCCCCAACGTGTACAATTCCAAGTTCACTGACATTCCTAGACAATCTTTAGAGTTTTTATTGCCAATTTCATTACACATCCCAAACTGCTCCCAGTGTGTCGATTGCGACTCATAATGATACTCCCTAAGTTCACCAAGGCTATAAATCTTCAAGGAAACAGTCTTACCTTTCTTCCAGGAATCGACTGGTGGATAATTCCAACATTACATGACATGACTGACTACCGGGGCTCTTTTCCATATACTAGGTCTTCACATAGGAGAATGCTCAAACAGATGTTGTTGTTTTTTTTAACCAGTCAAACTATTGATTAGATTTAAAAGACTTGAGGGTTTTTTCTTCTTTCTCTAAGGTTTAAAACTTATTTCAAGGAAATAGTTTCAAGGGTTCATCCAACCTTCTTGGCTCCAGGAATCTTGGATCCTATGGATATATATATATATATATATATATATATATCATATTTTTCAGATCAGAAGATGTACTTGACCATAAGACACACCCAGTTTTTAGAGCAGGAAAACAAGAAAAAAACATTCTGAACCAAATAGTACCAATATAATAAAATGTGCTGGGGTACCACACCTTTGGATCAGAAGATGCACCCTTGTATTTACCCACTTTTGGGGGGGGGGGGGTGAAGTGCATCTTATGGTCCAAAAATACAGTGTATGTATATATTTTGCATTTATCCACCTTCGATCAGCAAAAGACATTTTTAAGACTATAATGAGGGTAATGGAGGGGGAAAATGAGGAACTAATATCGAGGGCTCAAGTAGAAAGAAAATGCTTTGAAAATGAATATGGCAGCATAGGTACAAATGTACTTGACACAATGGATGAATGTATGAATTGTAATGGAATATGTAGAGCCCCCAATAAAAGTATTTAATTTAAAAAAGACCATGATGGAGAATTGGTCCCACAACGTGCAGACTTAGGACTTTTCCTCATTGTTAGGCTGCAGCCAGCCCAGACACCACAGTCTGACACCCACAGGCAGGTGTCTCAATCTGTGCCCCCTTCACATGCATCACGACAGAACCATCATCCCACCTGAAAATATTAACCGTCCTTCGGGAGATGGTCTGGGCTGCTTTTATACATATTGGATTATTTTCTTGGGAGACATTTCCAGTACTCATGTGGGGACCTTGTCTAAGGTGCTTCCTTTTCTACCCCGATTATGCTAAGGTCTCTTGCCTAAGCCGCTAATGCCACCTTCTCCAGATCCAAGTTCTCCCTGCCTACCCTCTGTCTCAGTCCCGGTCCCCTCCGCATCCCCAGTTTCCCAGCCCACCGTTCAGGACTCCGCCAGCTCCTTTAAGCAAACTCTGAGTTGCCTTCTTCCTCGTCACTGTGAAACCATGTACAGGAGACAGAGGAAAGCAGCTTACAAATTCTTTCTTTCTTCTGGCTCAAGAGCCCAGCCCCAGCGGGACCCCCTTTGCCCCCTCTGTCTGAGGACCCAACTCCAGCTTCAGCACCAGAGGCATCCTCTCCCTTCGTGAACCTCTCTCAGGTCACTGGCCCAGAGAGGTGCAGTGGTCCCTGGGCGTGGCTGGACTGGGCTGTCCACTGCTCACCAGCTAGGGGTCTTGCTTCCAGGAACTTCACATCCATCTTCTACCCTGATTATGGCAACTGTTACATCTTCAACTGGGGCATGACAGACAAGATCCTCCCTTCTGCCAACCCTGGAGCAGAATCTGGTAAGTCTTGACTCACCAGTCATGTCCATGAGACATGTAACTCCCCACCCTGCCCCCTTACACCATCAGCTGTGAAGGGGGCAGGGAAGCTGCTTTGGACCAGGGGAGGCTGAGCCAGAAGGCAGACTTTTGCCTGGTGTGCCTAAGTCTGGGGCTCGAGACTGTGTTCCCATTTTGCAGATGATTGGGGACCAGTGCTCTCAGTGGTCAGAAGCTCATGTTCCTAGTGCCTGGGGCCAGCCCCAGTTCCACCATGTACTCACTGGGTGATCTGGACAGGAGGCTGGACTTCCTGAAGCCTTCACTTCTCTATTCAGAGAATGGGCGGAGGGGGTGGGGTAGCAGTCAGAGGCCTGTTTGAGTCACATGGCAGAAGGCAAGTGAACAGCTCATCATAGAGCCTGGCAGCAGTGCTGCTGCCAGCTGCCCACTGCTCAGCCTCACTCCTGGCAAATGTGGACACAGTAAAAGAAGGCCCGGTCCAGTTGGCTCATCTCGGGTTGGGATAAGGGCGGGCCTATTGTCATCATAGCATTTTCATTGGCTGGGGTGCCTGGAAGCAGATTACCATAGCATTGCCATTGGCTGGAGTGTCTGGAAGTAGATTACCATAGTGTTGCCATTGGTTGGCGTATCTGTCTGGAAGTAGATTACTATTGTGTTGCCAATGGCTGGGGTGTCTGGAAGTAGATTACCTTAGGGTTGCCATTACCTTGGGGGTCTGTCTGGAAATAGATGATCACTGTGTTGCCATTACCTGGGGTGTCTGTCTGAAAGTAATTATCACAGCATTGCTGGTGTGTCTGTCTGAATTAGATTACCAGGAATTTCCTTTCAGTCTGAAGACCTTACTGAGACCTGTGTCCATCGACAGGGAGGGGCGGGCTGTGGCAGAATTGCACTAGCTGGGGAGCAAAGCCATAGGAAGCAAGAATTCTCAGCAGGGATGATGTGTTAGTCTGGGTTGACTAGAGAAACAAATTCATAAACATTCATATGCATATAAGAAAGAGCTCTATATACAAGGGTGATTGAATATTGAGGAAACATCCCAGCCAGTCCAGATCAAGTCCCTAAGTCCGACGTTAGCCCATGTGTCCGTAAATACTAGTCAGACTCATGCAGCACACACAATGTTGCCGAAGGCAGGAAGATGACAGGCCCATGAGTATCCAGTGGCAGTGGAAGCATCCGCTGATGCGGATCACCATGTGTCTCCTCCACTGAGTGTCTCAACAGCAGGAAGGGGAAGGCAGGGAGACGGGGTCTGACCTCCAGGGAACTAGTTATCTCCTTTGCACCTCCAAATGGGGTCATCAAGCTGGCACCTGATTGGCACGCTAGACTCCGCCCATTCACTCCAGTTGACAGGAGATTATGTAACTGCCACACCCAAGGTGCTGTGAGAGACAAGAACATTTGCAGAATGTTCCAGCCTAGCAGAGCAGTTACTGTTCACCTCTTGGAGAGGAACCATCACAGCGAGCAAGGGAGTGAGGAGAAGAGTGGGCAGCGTGTGACTACTGAGGGCGCTGCTTCTCCAGAGGGGCTGCAGTGACCTCTGGGTCCCTTGGGAAAAGCTGGCACACAGGGTGTGAACCTGGCATGAGGGAAGCAAACTCGTCCCCTCTTCCCGGGCCTGACATCTGACCCCCAAGAGACACGTTGTTACGCCGTGCCCTTCGGGTCAGCTGACCTGCAGGGTGGGTGAGCTGAGCTGCTTGGCCTTCATTCAACCCCTCTGCTCGGGAAGTTGGTCAGCCTGGCACCCACATGTAGGCAGCCCTCTGGACAGAGGCAGGGGGTGGTCCTGCCCGCATTAGAACCTCAGCTCCACCCCTGACTCAGTAGGCGGCCCCGGACAAGTGCCTTCTTCTGTTTCCTGCTGGGCCTGGGTGTCCTCCTCTATGCAGTGAGGAGAATCAGGGTCCCGAGCTCACACACCTCTTGTGAGCTTCCGAGAAGAGCGTGCAGCTCAACGCTAGGCCTGACTGTCCTAAAGGAGGGTGTGGTGTGGTGCGTTAAGCACTGGGCAGCTAACGGGAAGGCTAGCATTTTGAACAGACATTACCTCCATGGGAGAAAGACGAGGTTGGAGGTCCGGGTTTTTGCAAAGCTTCCTTTATCTGAAGTAGGCTTTGAGATAAGTGGGGGGCAGGTCTCCTTTTAGGTATGAGAGTTCAGCTCAGGCCGCCCTTGGCCCACCTTACCATAGGTCTGAAGCTGATCCTGGACATAGGCCAGGAGGACTACGTGCCCTTCCTCACGTCTACCGCCGGGGCCCGGCTGATGCTGCATGAACAGAAGTCCTACCCCTTCATCAAAGACGAGGGCATCTACGCCATGGCGGGGACCGAGACATCCATCGGGGTCATGGTGGTATGGCCTGACTCATGAGCAGCCCCAGAGGGACGAGCAGGGGGAACCCGCCTACCTGAACACAGGGACCCAGGCCTCCTCTAAGCCTTGACCACCCCTTTCCAGTCCCCTCCTGGCTAGAAGGCCCCCGACTGACCCAGCCCCTGGAGACATGTGTGCCCATGGGCGCCCTCTCTGGCGCCTGCAGGGGCCTGCAGCTCTCCCCCATCCTCCACCCCCAGCATCCCTGCTCCCCCCAGGGTTGATGCTTTACAGAGCTCAATGGGAAGACTGTGCAGCGGGGACTTTCTGGCAGTGATCAGTCATCTGTCTGACACAGGACAAATTGGAGCGCAAGGGCAAGCCCTACAGCCAGTGCACCATGAACGGCTCCGACGTCCCCATCCGAAACCTCTACAGCAACTACACCACAAAGTACTCCATCCAGGTGGGCAGCCGGTGCAGGCCCCAGGCCCTGGGCCTATCTGTATACACCAGGCGAAGGCCTCAGGACACGGCGGGGGGCGGGGGGCCGGGGGGGAGCCGGCGGGGAGACTGGGCGTGGCAAGGCTGGCTCTGCTGGCTTTACCTAGGTAGCTGAGTCATCTAATGCTGCCAGAACACCAAGGCCACAAGGTGATGCCTTCTAACAGACAGGAAGGCATTCGCTCACAGTTTCAGAAGCTGTTGGCTTGATCCGGG
This sequence comes from Nesogale talazaci, assembly GCA_004026705.1. NCBI lineage: Eukaryota > Metazoa > Chordata > Mammalia > Afrosoricida > Tenrecidae > Nesogale > Nesogale talazaci. The sequence continues at coordinate 5,282 of PVJH01009452.1, forward strand.
GCACCAGGAAAAGGCTTTCTCACTCTGTTGATTCTGAAGATGGGTCTTAGAATCCTTCCCACATTCATGGGCCCAATGTTCCCTAAGAGATCCCCAGAGGTACTGGTACCATTCTTGCCCCTGGGTCTAGGTGATACCCAGCACAGGGACCCTGAGTCTAAAGGACACACCTGGCTCTTCTTTCTTGATGGCAGTACACTCTTCTGATCTCTGCCCACTTATTTAATCTCTTTCATCTCTCCAAGGAGATGAACTCAAGATACAACCTACTCCTAAAGATTGCATCCTGCCTCCTTCACATCATTACCAGTAACCCTGCCTCCCAGGCATGACACTCACCGTCTGCCATTGAGTCATTTCCAACCAAGAGCAACAGAATCCAACTGCCCCTTTGGGTTTCCAAGGGAACAGGAAGCCTCATTTTTCTCCCTCGGCGTGGTTGGTGGGTTTGAACTGCTGGCCGTGAGGTTAGCAATCCAATGTATAACCTACTAAGATCACCAGGGCTCCTCACAGACGTCACGATTTACAGCACAGGGGATGCTGACATCACATCACAAACCGGAGGATAATGGCGGAGCAGCAGGACTCATGGCCTGCCCAATTGACACGTTTGTTTTTATGGTTAGGGTCAGGTGCCGTCAAGTCAGTCCTGACTCATAGCGCTGAGTGTACAACAGAGCAAAACGCTGCCGGGTCCTGCGCCATTCTCACACTCCATCTCCGGTTTGAGCTCATTAGCGCAGCCGCCGTGTCTGTCCATCTTGTCAAGGGCCTTCCTTTCTCTCGCTGTCCCAGTTCAGTCCATGACAGTGGCTGTGGGACATGTTGGGGAAGTGCAGAACCTTTGCAACCCTGTGTTTTACCTAGGGCCAAGGGCTGGCCTTTGCCCCACCTGGGCAGGTGTGCCCTTGGGGAGGGCCAAGGTGACAGGGACCCCACTCCCAAGAGTGCTTATTATGTGGGAGGCAGGGCACCCGAGGCTCTACCAATCTTGAAGTCTCATTTGTTCCTTACACCTTTGTGAGGCTTGTTGTTTGTCGTTGGGGGCCCCTGAGTCAGCTCTGACTCTGCGGCCTTTTGTGCCACAGAACAAATCACCGTCCAGTCCAGCGAGGTCCTCACCATTGTTTGAACCCATGGTCACGACCACTGTCAATCCATCTCATAGAGGCTCCTCTTTCTCCCTGACCTTCTCTACTTTGCCCAGCATGGTCTCCATCTGGGGGGGAGGGCGGTCTCTCCAAATAACAAGATTCAAATGCTTTGATTCTTCCATGGTCTTCCTCATTCATTGGCCAACTTTCATGTGTATGTAGGGTGAAGGAAAATGTCGTGGCTTGAATCGGGCGCAACCTTCATCCTTAAAAAGACATCTTGACTCTTGGACATGTGACAGAGGACTTGGGTAGCAGTTCTGTCTCTTGCAAAACGTCCTTTTGATCTGCTGCTTCGGTGACCCTGAATTCAAAGCAAGCAAGACAAAATCTTTTTTTTTTTTTAATGAAAAGATTATTTTATTGGGGGCTCTTTTAACAATCCATACATCAATTGTATCAAGCATATTTGTACATATGTTGCCATCATTATTTTCTAAACACTTATATTCTATTAACCCTTGGAAAATTAGTATTTTTTTATAAATCTTCTTATTGGGGGCTCACATAACTCCTATCAGGATCAATATATAAGTCAAACAACCACATTTGCATACTTGTTGCCATCATCTTTCGCGAAACATCCTCCTTCCACCTAGGCCCCCAGTATCAGCTCCCCATATTTCCCTTCCCTCCACACTCCCCCTCTCCCATGAACCCTTAACAATTTACAAATTGTCATTATTTTGTCATCTACACTATCCGATGTGTCCCTTCACCCACTTCCTCGTTGTCTGTACCCCAGAGAGGAGATCATATGTAGATCCCCCATTCTACTCCACCTTCCCTCCACCCTCCTGGCATCACCACTCCCACCCCTGGTCCTGAAGAGATCGTCTAGCTAGGCAAAATCTTAATGTCAGGCTATTCTGTGGCTCATAAGGCTGTCTATTAGAGCCTGTCTATTGTGAGACCTTTTTGTTGTTGTTGTTTTCTTGATATTGAGCAGTGATCTGTACTGGTATCTACGACGGCCTTTGATTATGATCAGCAAGGGCTCGAGTCCCCCTGACTTTCAGATAGCCGGGCTGTATCGCCTGCATGTCGCTGGCGGTTCGCTGCCTTCTTCCTTCAGTCCTCTTCCATAATGCAGCGGCTCAGATTACTTGCTCGGCATACAGATGATTAGGTATGGTGAAAGGCGACAACCTCGCGCACACCGCCCCTGGTGTTAAACCCTCGTTCTGATATCTGAGCCCATTGTTGCAGCCACGTGGACCGTCTTGCTCTTCTTGACTTCCATTTATTGAATGCTCACCTGCATGGATTGAGGGCTCCTGCCCTGGCACGAGGGTTTCAATTGCCCCATGTGCACGTTAAAGTTGGGCACTAAGGAAAGCCAACGATGCATCGATGCCCTTGAATGACGGTGGCCGCGAAGAGGATTGAAATCTTATGGGCTGCCAGAAGGAGCAACCACTCTGCCTCAGAGAGAGTGCAGCCAGAGTGCTCCTTCGAGACCAGGGTGGTGAGAGATCTCCTGACATCCTTCGAACCCCTTGTCAGTAGCCATGAGTCCCTGGAGAAGGACATCATCCTTGATACCGTAGAGGGTCAAGGAGAACAACAGACGGCCTTCGGCAAGGTGGACGGCCACAGGGGCTGCATCGCTGGGCTCAGGCATGGGAAGAATTGTGAGGGTGGTCAGGAACGGCAGGGTGTTGTCCTGTTGTATGTGAGGTCACCTGACAACCATTGCCACCTCCCCGGGGGTAGGAGACAGCTACATGCATCCAATACCTTCGTTCATGTGTGAGGTCCCGGAGACTCCGGGTCAGGCCACCTGCCCTTGGACCCACAGTCTGACTGAGCTGAGGCCAGCTGCACTGGGTAGCCAAGGCCTCTCTCCCTCCTCTGTGGGCAGGAGGCCAACAGCTGTTCCCCAGCTTTCTCCTCCTTCTCCAGCCCCCATCTCTCCATGGGAAGGAGTGAAGGGTCCACTTCCTTCATCCTCAAACAGGTTGACGCCTTATGCTGTGAGCTACCCCTGGGAGAAGAGATTTGGGGTGGCACTGGGACATTGAGTGCCCCCAGAACAATTGTTTTTGAAAATCTAAAGTGTTGACTGTGTGGGGGAGCAAGGCCACTCCTCCTCTTGTCATCTGTGCCCTGAGCCTACGTCCCAGTGGAGGCAGGGCAGGAAGAACAGCTGCCAAAGCACAGCCAAGGGCATCTCCCTTCAATCAGGCAGTGACCCCTTCCTTGCCCCCTCCCCAGGCCTGCCTTCGCTCCTGCTTCCAAGATCACATGATCCAAAACTGCAGCTGTGGCCACTACCTGTACCCGCTGCCCCATGGAGAAAGATACTGCAACAATCATGACTTCCCAGACTGGGGTGAGTGCAGCGCCCCCACCCGACCCACCCACCCCCCACACACACACCCTGCCTGCCAGCCCAGCCTTTCTTTCCGCAGGAGCCAGGTGCCCCCCGCACGTCAAGTCCACAAAGTGTAGGCTTCAACCACGTGTTAATCCTATTGGGCGTGTGGGGGTGGGGGTGGGGGTGGGGGGGTGCATTAAGGGTCCCGCACGCGTGTGCCTCCATTTACACAAGCCCATGGAAAGGCAATCGGCGTGCCGGAGATACTGGTGTGCAAATGTGTGCAGCCACGGGTGTGAACAGCTTCCCAGGGCTTCTAGTGTGCACGCAGGCTCATGTCCATGTGTAGGGGTGTGTGTGTGTGTGTGCGTGTGTGTGTCAGGGAGGGAGCTGTCAATAGAGAGGTGGCTCCCAAGGCCTTAAGAGGAGGCACTGGATGTGAATGGAGACAACGGTAAAGTGACTAGGTTTTAAGCGGGACACCATTGACCGGGGGTGGGGGGTGGGGGTTCTCGATTAAAAATTTGGTCTATATTGGAGCAAAAATGTTCATAGAACGCAAAAAAAAATAGTATTGTACTATGTTCATTTAATTTTAAAATGCTGCGAGACACGGGACAAATTGTTAAAAAGTGGGACATCTGGCCACCTTAGACAAAGGGTACTGTCCACTTCTTCTGAAAGCCACAAAAAAGGAAGGGACTCCGATTCCCTCTAGCCACCCATCTCTTTGCACAAGACCCCTGCGCAGAAGTGAGGAGGTTGGGTGAGGGAAGCAGGCCAGCCCCAGGAGGCCGCAGGGGCACGAGGGCTTGAAGCAAGGACCTCCTGACTCATTGGACACCCCACTTAGGCTCCAGATCCTTGGGAAGCCCCTCTGAACACAGGCGAGCGGGAGAGCTAGCCACTGGCCTCTCCCTAAGGGGCTCCTAGGATGCTTCTCGACTCCTGTCCTCTTCATTTCTCCTGTGCAGCCTACTGCTACTCAGCTCTGCGGATGAGCCTGAAGCAAAGAGAGACGTGCATCAGCCAGTGCAGCGAGTCCTGCAGGTGCGTGGGCACTGCAGGAAGGATGGGAGGAGGGGGGTGGGGGCACGGGAGCAACAGGGTGGCTCCTCTCTTCCAGTGACACCAAGTACAAGATGACCATCTCCATGGCTGAGTGGCCTTCTGAGTCCTCAGAGGTGAGATGACGGCGTTGGGGGCAAGGGGTTGGGGGCACCCCCTAAGCCGCTCCCTCCCATCCACACTCCCCCAGGGCTGGAGCAGTGGGCAAGGCAGAGCCCTGACTTTGTGGAAAGGACATTGCCACTGGAAAGAGAGGCGAGATGCGGCAATGCATCTAAGAGCATCCTTCGGACGCCTGGAAAGGCCTCTCTAGAGACATGTCCCCTGGGCCGAAGCCTGAAGCAGGGCTGAGGGAACCACAAGAGCTTGGGAGAAGGAACCTGTGTCAGCAACGGAAATGCCTTCTTCTGTCATAACAACAGCCAGGGCGGGACTGCTAGTCCCCCTACCCCTGCCCCCACCACCCCTGACACAGGGTCCCAGAGGGCTGGAGGGAGGTGCATGGTGGGCCCCATCTAAGGCCAAGACTGGGAGCCAGTGCTGGGGGGTGCTGTGATTTTCCCAGCTGCCTTCTTGTTTTCCAGGACTGGATTTTCCACGTCTTGTCCCAGGAGCGGGATCAAAGTGCCAATATCACCATAAGCAGGTGAACCCCGAGTCTGGGAGGGACAGGGGAAAGTAGAATTTAGGAATTGACCATAGGGCAGCTAGCCAGAACCTTTTTCATGCTGATCAGAACCAAGCCAAGAGGCGGGAGGGAGTAAGAGAGGGGCAGCCCAGGAGTGAAGACTCTTCATACAGGAGAACCTGCTTGTCCATTGTGTCATCTCTGCCCACCCACCTCCTCCTACCTCCATCCACCCTTCCTGCCTCCGCCCCCCATCCTTCCACTCACTCATCTCTCCTTTATCCATCCATCATTTCCTGCATCCATTCTCCTCTATCTGTCCACTCACTCACCCATTCATTCACCCACCAGTCCATCAGCTGCCCTTGCATCCTGGATCCAGGTGTGCTTCTCTCTCCTTCAGCTGTCCTTCATCCATCTATCTACTCACTCACTCACTCACTCACTCATCCATCTCTCCATCCTTCTAGCACTCCTGTCCCTCCATCGATCCACTCGTCTCCACCCTCTAAAACCTATCCTTCCACTTATTCACCCTTCCTTCCATTCACCCTCTACCCCTGTTATCATCCATCCTACTTTTCTACCTTTCCATCTCTCCCTCCGTTCACATGAAGGCACATGGCCATACCATCAGGAAGAGAGCATCCAGAAAGGGCAAAGATAGGCAAACAGGTGATGACGGCCTGTATCTGATGAGAGTCTTCCTTTACAGACCCCTCCCCCCATCTGCCTGAGCAGTAAGGCAGGTCTGTATAGGAAGTTGGTGTTTGAACTGCCTCTCCTAGAAGTAGAAACTAATCAACTAGGACTCTCGAACATGTCCAAGCTTAGGCAGAGACCCGGAGTCATGAGCCATCACAGCCTTTCTGGGGACCATCAGGTGGGATGAGAGAGTCCCACTGGGCCACCCTCCCCTTCCTCAAGTGAAAGGTGTGAGGCTTAGGAGTCTGTGCACATGGGGAAGGAGAGGGGGGCTCAGAGCTGACCCTGGGGGCTGTCTCAAAATTGGGTACCTGTGCAATCTGGATCAGCATGAAACCTATCGCTGAATGTGGAGACTGATCCAGTGTTCACATGCCCACTTCTCCACCCTCACTGGCAGCTGCCCTCACAGCACTCTGCCCTCAGCCTTGAGCTGCCCAGAGCTACTCCAGTGCTCACAAGGGCAGCTGCACCCAATGCCCCAAAGTGCTGGCCCCAGATTTGGAGCTGATCCTTGAGACTGCCGGCCCAAAGCTCTGGAACCCGAAGGATATTTCTTACTTTCTGACCTGCCTGCTGACTCCCAGCACACCCTGGACATCAGGTGTCACCAGAACTCACAGAGCTCCCAGTACAAAGATGCAAGAGAGGGGGCACAGGGTTCCAAGGGAGAGGGTCCGAGCGCAGCGCTTCTGTGTCCCCATGGGCACGCCGCCCTCCCACGAGTGAGGCTCTTGCCACAGGAGCCTCTGTGCCAAGGGCTCTTCCGGTCCATCCTGCGTGATGGTCTAAACCAGCTCACCTAAGGCCGATGACCTCTGCCTCTCCGCTGCAGGGTTTCTGGTCTGGTTGGCCCCCACTCTCGCCGACACAAATTGATCAGGTGTGATCAAGGGGTCCTTGACCCAGGGTCCCTTCCCCGGTTACTTCAAGGGCTATTTGCCCAGCATAAAGACAAAGACACCCCCACCCCCGCAGAGGGCAGAAGCAGGCATGTGTGCCCCACTGTAGCCTTTAGGAAAATTGCTCAGCTGAGGTTTTGAAAGTCGGAGTACCCCAGGGTGAGAGCCAGGCCACGATGCTTTGGTGGCCCCCGGGCTAAGGGGGCGGAGGACAACCCTGCAGGGTTTTGGCTTGGACATCGCCACTCATGGGAATGGGTGTGTGAGCAGCTCAGGCAGGAGGAGCGTTGGGGGACCCCGGTGCCTCCCTGGGAGTGTCTCAGAGAGGGAGCCAGCAAGCAACCCGTCTCATTAACTCCCGTAGGAAGGGAATTGTCAAGCTCAAGATCTACTTCCAAGAATTCAACTACCGTACCATGGAGGAGTCTCCAGCCACCAATGTGAGTGGAGGCCGCCCCACCCCCTCTGTACCCTGAGGTGGGGGGATCATGAGTCCCTCATGAGGGAGGGGGTTGGGGCAGTCCTTGCAAGGGCAAATTAAATCCCTGGGCTGAGTTAGTTACCCAGTTGTAGCCTCTACACCCAACCATTACCCTCCCCGGACCCTTGGTTGGTGTTCGGTCTGGGTCTGTGCCTCACCCCCTCTCCCCCGCAGATCGTCTGGCTACTCTCCAACCTGGGGGGCCAGTTTGGCTTCTGGATGGGGGGCTCGGTGCTGTGCCTCATCGAGTTTGGTGAGATCATCATCGACTTCCTGTGGATCACCGTCATTAAGCTGGTGGCCTTCGCCAGAAGCCTGCGGCAGAGGCAGTCCAGGGCGCGCTACGCGGGGCCACCGCCCACCGTGGCCGAGCTGGTGGAGGCCCACACCAACTTCAGCTTCCAGCCCGACGGGACCACGGAGGGCTATGCCGACGGGCAGACGCTGCCCATCCCAGGCACCCCGCCCCCCAACTATGACTCTCTGCGCCTGCAGCCACTGGACATCATCGAGTCCGACAGCGAGGGGGATGCCATCTAGGCCCCGCCCTGCCTACCCTGGAAGGCACCAGGCCTTGGTCCTGAGAAGCCAAGGGGCCCTGTCCACTTTTATGGTGCCTCCTCACCGGACAGGGCCAAAGCTGTGCACGCCCAGAACCCTAGCCCTGTGCTCACCTCCCCAAGAGCCTGGGTCCCACGGCTTACAGCAGGGGCACTGCCATCTCACCCGCCCCCTGCTGGACTCCAGAGACCAGAATGGCCTGCTGGGAGGACAGGCCACTCCCAGTGCCCATCACTATCTGGCTGGGGGACAGAGGCATCTGTGCCTTCCTGGCCTTGACTGGCCTCTGTGAATAGGTTCAGGGAGGGTGAGGGGCACGGGGCACACATTCTGCTTTAGAAAATAAAAGTGGGAGCCCAGGAGTGGGAGTCCAGCTCTGTTCTTTGGTGGGTGGGGCAGCGCAGCGCCAGGCCCAGGACTGGGAGCCGCACCCACACCAGTCAAGGGCAGGGCAGCGTGGGCCAGGGCAGCTCCCGGTGACATTTTTTGCCATTTCCATCATCATCCCCGATGGCCAGTGCCACCTAGTCCCTTGGGAGGGAGAGAAAGAGAGAGAGAACTTCGTTCCCAGTTTATCAGAAATTCAGACAGACTTGACAAGGCAGCCGTATAGAGGGGGCTTTGAGAAACGCATGGAGAAGACCTATTCGCTTTTCATTACATACACGCAGCCCCAAACCTTCTGAAGCCCCCTGAAGTCCAGAGTTAAGTCCCTCCAGCACAGCAACACTGGCTCTCACAATCGACTCCTAGACCAGCTCCTGGGTCACCCACTGAATCTCAACCCAGAGTCCATGGGCCCCTTCCTGTAGCTGGGCTACCCTCGCCACCTCGCCCCACCCCCAGCCCTGCCCCACAGCAGGACCATGGATGGAGGGTGACTCTTTGGGTCACCAGGTTGGCTGGATGTCCCTATAAAATCCGGGGCATGCTCGCTACCAAGCTGGCCCCTGGCTAGTGTCAACCTCACACGTTACCTGGTGGAACTGCACAAGTTTTCTTGGCTGTAACCTTTCGGGCCTGTTTCCGGAGAAACAGGGAGTGGGTTTGACCCGCCGACCGCTGCCTGTGCTGCCTGAGCCCCTCACTTGGGACATAATAAACCGCAAGGGCACTGTCGAGCTCAAGGCTCATGGGAGGCGGTAAGCTCTACTTGTACTTGCGAGAGCAGGAGCCCCACGGGGCAGTTCCACTCCGTTCCTTGGGGTTGCTACGCTGAGTCCTAATAGAGTCAATGGCCACAATGTAGTTCCCCCAGGAGCCATCAGGGAGCTGTGACTCAAGAGCCCTGGGGTACAGAACCTCATCGCTGCAGGGGCCTGGCAGTACCCCCGCCCCCATCTCTCAGGCTCTGCTGTAGGCCTAAAATATGGGTCTGAATATTGGTCTAGACCAACGGTTCTCAACCCGTGGGTCATGACCCCTTGGGGGGGGGGGGGGTCGAACGACCCTTTCACAGGAGTCACCCGAATCATAAGAGTAGTAAAATGACAGGTATGAAGTAGCAATGAAAGGAGGGAGGGGAGCGGTCACCACCACATGAGGAACTGTATGAAAGGGTCATGGCATTGGGAAGATAAAGACCCACTGGTCTGGAACATCTCGCTGCCTCCCAGAGTGGGCTGAGTGAGCAAGGTCCAGGGGAAGCTGGGTTCCTACTTTCCCCAGCCAGGTAGGCCAACTCTGGGCCCCCGCCTGACTCTGGGCCAGAGTCACCATTCCTGGTAACTGCCACACGGATTCCTTTGACTCCTTACCATTAAACCTGTGAACACCATAGCCTGTGTGACACAACAGCCTGTCAGGGAGGGCAGACTCTGAGATTTCCCACCAAGTCGTGAACGGAAAGTGGTCCTACTGCCCCCAGTCAATGTAGAAAATGTACCTGACCCAGAAAAAGGAGTCCCGGCTCAGTGCCTTATCATTAAGTGCACCATGACCACATTCGTCAGTCACTTAGCACATCCGAGGTACCGTGCCAAGGACTTTAAAAAAGAAATGGCCCCATTCGACAGCTAAGTAACTCGAGGATCAGTGACACAAAGTACAGTCCCCAAGTGGCAGAGCTGGGATTCAAACCCAGAACTCAGCCACTTGCTGCCAATGATCCTAGCACTATCAGTCCCCAGAGCGCTCTAATCTAGTGTCTAAACGATTCCGTAAGCAGAACAATGCTTGTCACAATCTAGCTTCTCCTGCCAGATCTTTCTCTTCTGAGTCTATTTAAACTGGGTTAAATCAAAAAGAGAATTCTCAGTCCTGTATAGTAAAAGGGCAGGGTGTTCGGGCATTGAGTTCTGGGGACTGGCCCCATCTTCCTGGCGCTGACGTCCTGCACAGAGGGGTCCCCCTGCTCTTCCCAAGCACCCCCTTCCCCACAGCTCAGCAACTCCACAGACAAGCAACTTCTGTCTCCATGGTGTCTCTGGGTCGTTGGGCCAGTCTGTGGTGTCCATGTCTGTGATGGGAACGGGAGAGGTTGCCTGGTCTGCCAGGGGTGTGTACGTGGAGGACGGCCCCTCACTGCCCCAGGAGAGGTTTTGTTCAGAGGCCTTTTGAAGCAGGGGAGGCCTTTTGAAGGGGTGGGGAGGGTGTCCCCAGCCCAGAGCTGTCTGAAGCTAGACGAGGACTATCTTCTGTTAGTGGGCTCAGGGTCAGGGATCCCCTCAGGAGTAGTTAAGGCCAGGCCTGATCACCTTGGTCCTGCACTCCATCCCAGGAAACAGCAACAGCCAGACCAGGAACTTGTGTGGCCTCCAGTCATGTTAACGTTAATGGGGAAATGAACTGGGCACCCTTTGCCCCTGCCCTCCTCCCTTTCTGGTTCTTGCCTGCTGCTTTTCCAAAGTCCTAGCGACCGGATAATGTCCCATCTTTAATGACAACCAGACTCCATCCGGCAGAAGACACTCATCAGAGTGGTTTTAAAATAACCCAAACTCCACCAGGGCAGTGATGCCTAAAAAAATAAAAATAAAAAAAAATAATAACCCAAACTCTTTGCTATTGATTCTGATGTATGTCAAGTGTTTCAGGGTTGAACTGCTCAGTTGGGTTTTCTTGGCCTTCATTCTTGATAGAAGCAGATCACCAGGCCTTTCTTCCACGCTGCTGCTGGTTGGGTTCAAACTGCCAACCTTCAGGTTAACAGTTGAGTACAACCACTTGTGCCACCAAGACAAGCAGGCAAACCCTTTGCTATCACTTCCAACTCTCGGTGCTCCTATGCGTTACGAAGCTGAACTGCTCCACAGGGTCCTCTTGGCTATTATCTCTAAGGAAACAAACCACCAAGCCTTTCTTCCATAGCACAGCTGGATGAGTTCAAGTTGCCAAAACTGTAGGTTAGTTGAGCGCAAACCACTTCCAGCCCTAAATCAGGAGCCATCCAGTCAACTCCAGCTCACAGAGACCCTGGAGGTAGGCAGGGCTTCTTCCCTTCTCAGTGCCTCGTCCCCTGAACTGCTACAGCCTCTAGTCTCTTGCCCAGGGCCCCGAGCCTATCAAGCTTCAGCCATAAATAAATGGGTGAGATTTATTTACGCCTGTGTTTCCCTAAAGGTGGTCCCCTGAACAGCAGTACCCGTATGACCTGGGAACCTTATAGAAAGACGACCTCATGGACCCCATCCCAGACCTGTTTAGGAAACCAGAGTGGGGCTCATTGATGCAGGTTCAAAAAGCTCTCCGAGAAGTTACAATGCCACTCAAGGGCGAGACGCATGATCCCCGCAGGTGGCCTAAGCAGATACAGTCCCACACCTGGAGGACTGCTGTCCTCCTGGAGGACTGGCCCCACCTGGAGGGCTGACCCCACCTGCTGGCCCCACCTGGAGGGCTGCTGGTCCTTGGGTGGGCCCAGGACAGTGAGGGAGGCAATAGCCAGCAGAATGAGCCCTACCTCTATGTGCCAAAAAGAAAAGGCCAGAAGATGCCCAGGGAGATCAGCCAGCTAAGCCTCAGAGAGACAGAGTCAAAACCAAAGAGCCGCCAACACTCGAACAACATCCTGAGAACAATGGTTTCCCCACAACCAGAATTTAAAATTCTCCTGGAAGCCAGTCCTCGGGAACATGGGAGGTGGGATGAACCTCCCCAAAGTAGTGGTTATCTTTCAACCTTAAACCCAAACTATGCCCTGCAGTTTTTCTCACACCCAAACCATGAGGTCGCTGTTGTCGCTGCCTGGTGCTGTGAAGCCAGGTCTGACTCATCGTGACCCCGTGGATAAAGGGACGGGAATGTTCTCGAGTTTGCCTCGGCTCCTAAAGCCACTGTTGGGCCATCTCATCAAGAAAGATCTTCCCCTTTCTTGCTGCCCGTCTATTTTTGCCAAGGATGCTGTCCTTTTCCAGGGACGGGTCTCTCCTGATCACTTGTCCAAAGTCCATAAAATGAAGTCTCACTCTCCTTGCTTCTCAGGAGCATTCTGGTTGTACTTCTTCCAAGACAGATTGTTCTTCTGGCAGCCCATTGTACTTCTGAGAGTCTTTGCCAGCACTACAGTTAAAATGCATCTGTTCTTCTGCAGTATTCCCTATACACGTGTCCAACTTTCACAGGCATACAAGGCAACTGAGAAGGTCATAGGTTGGGTCAGGCACATCTAAGTTTTCAGAGTAACACCCTTGGTTTTCTGCATCGTGAAGAGGCCTTGTGCAGCAGTTACCCAATGCCATGCGTCCTTTCATCTCGTGACTGCTGCTGCCATGAGCACTGACTGTGGTTTCAAACAGGACGAAATCCTCGACAGCTTCTATCTTTTCTCCATTTATCATCTTACCTCTTGAACCCGTTGTGAGGGTCTGCGTTTTCTTTATATTGTTAGCAACAAAAAGAAGGAAGGGTAGCTGGTAAATACGGCTTTGTTGGAAGAAATGAAGCTGGAGATTGCATGATAGAATTTTGTGACACCAAAGCCTTGTTCATCACAAAGTCCTTTTCCCCAAAAGCACAAAAATGGACTATACACATGGACTTCTCTAGATGGAATACATGGAACACACAGAAATCGAGCGGACTACATATGTGGGAAGAAAGGATGGTGAAGTTCAACGTAATGAAACTATAAAAGCAGTGTATTACTCAGAGAATTTGTCTGCAGCCATCCACTAACAGACATGTTTACACATGCTTTATTTGGAATAAACCAAGCATGTATGAACTGGAACTCTCAGAGCAGTATGGTTTCAATTACCCTTCTATGTTTGGCTGTCTATAGTCTCAACAGCAAAATTAGTTTTTAGAAAACTTAAAAAGAAAATTTCCCCCGAAATTGCCCAGAAAAGGGCATGCATTAATTTCCCCCTGCACCCAGAAGTGAAGGTGGTAGACAAAAGGCCAGAAGACTGTGAAATTTACATTGACTGTGTGCTCACCATGTGGCTCCTGCTGTATCTCCAAGAGTCTTCAAGTAACCCCACAGGTAGGATCTGAAAGGCTCAGGGGGCTGAGCCCCGGTGGCCTAAGTGGTTGAGTGTGGGACTGCAGCCCGCGGGCTTGGCGGTTCCAATCCAGCGGCGGCTCTCAGCAGCGGCACTGGGTAGCGCCCACGACCACCAGAGGCAATGATGCCCCCCGCCCCCCTAAAAAAAAGAAAGAAGCTCAGAGAGGGATAGTGACTTTTTCAAAGTCACTCATCTAAGAGGTGGCAAAGACAGAAATCAAGCCTGTGCCCGACTCCCTCTTGCTGGCTCCTAGGCACGACCCATGTCACCACAGTAAGGGCCTGTGGTAGTCATGTGCTTATGTTAATTTTATAATTGAAATATAGGGGTGGAGTCTAGCTTGTTCATCTGGAGATAGCCATTGAGTAGCCAATGAGGAGCCATGGGGAGACCCCTGCCAGCACCGGGATTCTGCACCCCTTGACCTGTGACTTCGTGAGTCAGAAGGAGACATTATAGACTGGTATCGGGCACATGGGCTAATATCGGATTTATGACTTTGAAATGGACTGGGCTGGGATGCTTTCTCAGTGTTCCATTCCTTTTGTATATAAACCCCTTCCTTATATCCATATGCGTGTCTATGAAATTTGTTCCTCTAGGCTTCCCGGACTAACACAGGGCCCTACTGCAGAGCAGACATCACTTTGTATCTGCCCAGCTCCCACTCCTTGAAGGCAGAAGCCAAGTGGACTGTCTGTGGCCCACCCGTGAGAAACCAAAATCCCTGTCTCAGTTCAGACTCCCAGTTGAAGGCCAGCCACACTGGCTCCCGGATGTGAGAACCCTTCAGACAACACATCAGTGGACACAGGCCGGACCACCTGGAGGGGCTGGTTTGGGAGAGGACGAGATTGGCTAGAGGAGGCTGACAATGGGATTAGGTGTCCCCACTGTGTGTCTTTGTGTCCATCCCAGGAAGATCAGGAGACAGCCAGGAACGGGCTCCAGTCCCAGGCTCTGTTCTGATCCTGTCCCTCATGGGATCATTGGGCAATTCTATAGCACGTCTCTTATAAAAAAAGGAATCGCTATGGAGTCGCTTTTGACGGATAGTAACTCTACAGGACAGGCTAGAACTGCCACCGCTGCCGGTGCCTGGGCCTATTCACTCTTTACAAGAGCAGAAAGCCCTGTCGTTCTCCTGAGCAACAGCTGGTGGTTTCTAACTGCCGACCCCACCGTTAGCAGCCGACACATAACCACTGTGTCACCACAACTCCTCGCCAGGCCCTGAGACCTCTTTACAGCTCATGAAACAAGGGTGCTGTGCCGTTTCCCAGGGCTGCCAGGAGCCCCCCAGGAGAGAGAAGGTGCCTCGCGGACAGAGTGTGCACCTTCAGCCGGGGCTCTGGGGGCAGATGCTGGGCTCCCAGAGAGGGAGGTGCACCCAGGTGAGCACTAGACTGCGAGTCAAAAAGTGGAGTGTGTGCATCCACTCGAGGCCCCTCTACTTCGGAGACATCAGTCATTAAAAACCCCGTGGCTCACGGTTCGACTTCACCAGCACTGGTGGGCCGTGAGTCTAAGCCCACAAGACAGCAACTTCTTTGGACCCAGTGGTAGACTCTGCTGCCGCGGCCCCTGTCCTCCTGGCTAGCAGAGCTCCCACCGTGTCCGGGGCGGTCGTGAGCCCATCCCGGGCACCCCGAGTCAGGGTCTAACCCAGTATTTCTTTTGCCTGAGGCCATCTTGTTGTCCTCCGGCCTGGAGCTCATTTCGGCGGGGGCCTCCACACTCCCAGGACGATGAGGGCAAGCGAGCCAGAAACCTCCAGACAGAGGCAGCGGGGCAGCGTTCCTGAGAGACAGCGTGGCTTCTGCTCGAGGGAAAGGCGGAGATCACAGAGGTCAGCCCTGACCGTCACACCACCGAGTCAGTGCCCATCATCTGACTTGTTCGTGACAAACCTTTGCTACTACTGTTTGACTATGCTGGGTGCTGCCAGTTTGTTCCTTACACACGCCTACAGGAACAGAGACGATGAATAAGACTAAATGACGTTGACATCACCTCATGAATTTTAAAACAGAAATTCATAGTCCAAGTCCTCAGGGTGGCTGGCTAACAAGACCCTACCTGTTCAGGGCCCTGAACTCCAGCGTACCCACTGATCTCCAGCGTGGCTCAGGGCCTGACCATGCTGCCCCCTCAGCTGAGTGCCCCTCTCCCCTCCACCCTCGCCTGTGGTCCTCTGCCTTCCACCCACAGCCTCGCCATCCCACCCAGCACCACTTGCCTGCCTTTTCCCAGACTTTCCATCTGAAAGTGTTGCTCACACTGACAGTAGCCCCCAGACCAGGTCTAACCTTCTCAGACACACTCAGCGAACAAAAGAAGTCGGCTCCTGTCAGTCTGTTTATTAATTCCACTCTCAAAGTCAGATTGTTTCAAAAATCACCTGAAAATCCTTCTGTAGTAAATAGCATACTTGTCATTTACCCCCCTTTTTAGATTATTCAAATCACTAAGTCTTTGAAAGGCAAGGCTGGCCAATCCTTGGCCGACTTTTTGAGTACATCCATGCTGGAGAGTGGCTGCAGCCAGGATCCCCGTGCTGATGGGTGCAGTGGGCTCAGTAAGTCACACCGCGCATGGCGGCCACCGTGGTGACGAGGCGGCGGGGCAGGCTTTGGGCAGCCTGTCTGTAACCCTCCGGCTTGGCCTTCAGGAGCACCAGGATGTTCTGTAGGGTGCGAGACGGCTGCAGGCCCAGGGCGTCCATCACATTGGTCAGATAGTCTGCAGGTAGAAAAGGAAGTCTGGCTCACACCCAGCAGGAAGGAGCCCCCAAGGGCTGCCTCTCGTCATAAATGCAGAAGCCCCTGGTACCCTGGCACTGGGCACCTGCTCTGCTCTCATCAGGCAGGTCTTGACTGAGGGCTTCAAGCTTGGCCTGCATCAGTTCAATTTAATACAAAACAAATCGATATCACCCCTCACACACAGTCATACACACACACAGGAGCGCACATTTGCAGATACTGCATACACACGATCACCTAGGTACTCAAGGGTATAAAGATACACACCCGCACATATTTGTGCAGGCAGGACACAGGCAGGACGTACACACACTTAGACAGAGGGGCACGAACACACCCACCCACAAATGCCTGTGCACACAAATATACTCGCTTTGAGTCAACTCTGACTCAGGAATAAAGGCGCTCTCCATCACCGAGACCGTCTGCTCCACACGCCTACTCAACAAACTGAGAGCGCCACTGGCCTCCTGGGCCAGGTTCCAAGCTCAAACTCAGTGCCCTCAAGTCAGTTTCAATTCATCACCCTCGAGAGGGCAGAGCAAACGAGTCCCTCAGCGTTTCCCACACAGTCCATCTTCACAGAAGCAGAAAGCCTCATGCTGCTCTTGCAGCAGCTGGAGGGTTTGAACCTCGGACCTTGTGGTGAGCAGCCCAATGCTTTAACCCAAGGCAACATTGGGTTTCTGGATTGCCAAGAGCTGCCAGCCTGCAGTCTACCCGACTGTCCAACAGAGGGGGTTTTGTTTTATGGTGGTGCCTAGTAAGAAGGTTTGTATGTCCACAGCCCTCTCCAGCGCTGGGGTCTGACTCCCTCCTGCCGGCAGCTTCACATACTAGCCTCGTGCCCTCTCCTGGCTCCCGTATCCCAGGTTCCATTGGATGTCTGGGCTTTAACCTCGACATACCAGGTCTAACCCTCGGGAGACAGACCCTGGGAAACCTGTCCTTTTAACCAGCTTCCAGAAATGAAGTTAGGAGAATGGGGCACAGACAGTTGGGCATGCTAAGAGCTGCCCTCCCGAGGGGACCTACCAATGTCAGTGGCCAGCTGCTTGGTGGAATGGGGGGTCAGCTCTGGGATCTGGAGAATCACATCACAGTAGGTCTGCATCGTGGCTCTGGCAATGGAGCCTAGCCAGTTGTCAGCCATGTTGTCCAGCTCCGGCAGTTCATCGCCTACAAAGGGAAAGGAGACAGTCACCAGAGACAGATTCTGCTCGGGAAAAGGCCCCAACCCCTCACGCTGGCTGCACGCCCGGGTGATCTGGCCCCTGACAGGTGCTGTGTGCACAAACATGTCCAGGAGACACAACAAATGGGAAGAATCCAACCTTAGGACCAAGTACCACGAGGAGGAAAGAAGCAAAGCTGATTATCTCCCTCAAGGCTGTGAATGAAGTCTAGTCATGTAGCCTGGTGGGTTTCCGTGGACAGACAGTGCAAGGGAGGGCAGGGGCGACGGAGATGGAGGACGGCTGCACACCTCCATTAGAAAGTAGGTTAGGGGGCTGAGCCCCGGTGGCGTAGTGGTTGTGCACGGGACTGTGGCCCACTGGGATGGAGGTTCAATTCCAGCTCCACAGGAGCAAAGGCTGGGCCACCCAGTCCCACCACCAGAGGGCAGTGATGCCCCCCCCCCAAAAAAAGTGGGACAGTGAACACAGGAAGAATGGGAGGCTCCCACCTCCCTGGAGGTGAGATGGTGAACAAGGCCTGGATTCCAGGGCCGCAGTACCACTCGTCAACCTCATGCTGTGTGCTCACCTGTGGCGTGGAGGTGACAACAGCACTCCTTTGGCAGGGCTGCAGTGGAGGCTGGGCCGTGCGTGGGCCCCAGGCCTGACACTCACGCAGTGCTGCCTGCCTGGCAGTGAGGAGTGCTGTCTCCATTGCGGGGAGGACAACAAGGGCAATGGGGAATAAAGCCCGGGGTCATGAGAATCGCCTGGCTGCCACGCCACAGGCACCAAGAAGCAAATGTAGGTTCTCAGTAAGGTTGTGACATCATAAGTCGTGCTGGGGAGCCAATCAGGCTGTCAGGGGAGACGGGGAGACGGGGCAGTCACCCAGAAGGGAATGAAGGGCACGTAAGAGGAGGCATGAAGAGATAAAAATAAGAGATAAAAAATAAGATAAAAATAAGAGATAAAAATAAGGTTTTTGTTACAAAGCAAGGAAAAAGAACACACTTCGGAAAGGTGAACAGCTTTTTTTTTTTTTACCATATTTTTGCACAAATGATCCCTTTTGCTAACTGTGTGCCCCCATCCTCCCCTCGGGTTAGTTCTATAAGGACACTAGGCTGGTTTTTCTGTAAAATTTCGACAATTAGCATGGCACATGGTAGCTGACATTATCCACTAACCAAGGCAGCATCCGGGCCACAGTGGGAAGCACACCAGGGTGACTGCCCATTATTGTTTCATCTGTTGAGTTACCCAACTTTTAAATTCATATAATAAAATAGTTTATAGTGAAATT
The DNA here is from genome assembly GCA_004026705.1 of Nesogale talazaci. Taxonomy (NCBI): domain Eukaryota; kingdom Metazoa; phylum Chordata; class Mammalia; order Afrosoricida; family Tenrecidae; genus Nesogale; species Nesogale talazaci. The sequence goes on from PVJH01009452.1 coordinate 23,800, forward strand.
AAAAAAAAATAGGGCTCTGACTGCTGCTGAGGAAGAGGGCAGCTGGGTGGCACAGTGACTGGGAGGCAGTGAGCCCAAGCAGAGCTGGGAGATGGCAGCACTGAGTGCGCTGCCTGGCGGGAACCCTGGGATTAGCTTCTCATGCGCTGGTGGCCACCGTTTTACCCCTAGCTCTGCAACAAGGACCAACTCCCCCAAAAGCTCTCCCACCTCACGGTCCACTCAGGCGGGTGAGCGCAGGATGAGGGCGGTGATCTAGCTCCTTCTGGACCTGACGGCTGCCAGGTGAGCACTGCACAGGCGCCCTCTCCGGTCAGGGGGAAGGAGGAAAGACCAGCCTGTGCCAGAGTCAATGTCTTTGTCGGCCTGGCCCCACCTCTACACCCTCACGTGACCCCGTCCGCCCCACCCCCACCCCAGTCCCAGTCCAGGCTGCTCAAGTAGGACAGGAACAGTGGGGCTGTTTGCCACCCCCACTGCCAAGGACTCGCCGGGCACAGAAGACCTCCCTGCCCGTCGGGTTGATTCCGAACCACAGCAGCCCTCTAGAACTGTCCCATGAGTTTCCGAGACCAACACTTTACAGGAGGAGAAAGCCTCGTCATTCCTCTGCAGGGCAGCTGGCGGTTTCGAACCTTACAGACTGCAAGTCAGCACACAACCGGCACAGCAGGGCTCCCGAAGCATAGGGAACGGACAGCTGGTCATGTTCCCTGGGCAGACCCAGCCGGCAGGAGGGGCTCCTGCTGATGACAAGGTACACATGTGGACACATGTGGCACATGTGGACCGAGTGCTGGTGGTATGGACTCTGATTTCTTTTGCCCAGTGATATGAGACTCATCGATGTCACTGAACAAAGCTGTGACGCTTATCCAAGTTCGCTGCCAGTACAACACACCATTTCATGGCACATGACACTGTGACATCTGCATGTGTTTGACTGGGGCTGGTCATCAGGGGTGTTCCCAGATAGAAGTTCTTAAGAACCAAGTCATTATGGCCATCCTGAGAGATCCCTAGGGGGGCACCTAAGGCAGAGGTCCTAGGATACAAGAAGGAGCTTCAAAAAGTTTCTAGGAAAGTGAAATTAAAAGTTAATGAGATCTTTACACAATGTTCTTAAAGTCCAATCTCTAGGAGTAAAACTGCTGGACCAAAGGACAGACGCGTTGTCACCTTCACTAGATAATGCCACCGCTTCTCCAAAGGGGACACATCGATTTACAGTTGTAGTGGTAAGGGTGGATCTCTAGACGTTTCCGTCTATCTTGGCACACACGGCAGTCTCTTCAATGGACTCGCACTGCACATGTGACTGTATAGCCTGCTCATCACACGCAATATGTGGAGGACCTCTTCACCCATCATCACCTTCTCAAATAGCTGCGTAAGTCGCTGTGCAGCATTTCATTATATGAACGGACCCAGATCTTTCTAACCAACCACAAGGGTTTGACACTGATTTTCCTTTCTAATGTTTCTTCTGTAACAGCGTTGGGAGGAACACTCAGGCAGTTACTTTCGTGATGATTCTACTAGGAAAATCTTCCAGCAGTAGAAGTCCTCACTGAAAAGGCTTGCATGGCCTTATGGCAAACAGTCTCCCAGACATGCAAATGCTAGCATTTCAGCTGTTTTCCTCGGTGGTTGTCGACAGCAAGCACAATCACATTGAGAGACTCACATGCACACGCACAGTTAACTTGGTAAAAGGGTAAGTCCGTCTTTTCATTTGTAGCCTTATCAGACCTGTGTCCCACAGAGCAGAAGTTCCTCTGAGAGTGTGATTTTGAACATGGGCCTCAGCCTTTCTTCTAAACCAAACTCATTGCCATCGAGTTGATGACCACCAGAGCGACCCCACAGGGCAGGGCAGAATGCTCCAGTGGGGTTCCAAGATGGTCACTCTTTGCGGGTGTAAAGCCCTGGCTTTCTCCTGAGGAGCAGTGGGAACTTTCCAGTTGCTGCCCCTGTGGTCAGCAGCCAGGTACCCACCATGCCTCGTGCAGCCTTTCTCGGTGCCCAGTCTATGTCTGGACAATGACTTCCCTGGGAGTCTGGAGTGCTGAGCGTGGGAGCGCTGTGTTGACGCAGCACGCCTTACCTTGCTCGGGAGGGAACGGGAGCTTTCCGGCGTGCAGTGCCAACTCCAAGGCAGAGTCCTCCTGAGTCACGAACGGCTCCAGATTCAGAGGAAGGGACATGAGGTACTGCCCGATCTGAAGCACAAGAAGGCATTTTCAGCCGGACACTGACGCATGTGGGCAGTTGCTTCATGCAGCTCTTGGCAGATGGCCAAGAGGCACAATTGCTAGGTCCCAGGGAACCTCAAATCCGATTTCCCCATCTTTCAAGTGTATCCAAATGCTGGTTATGACAACACCTTAAAATGAAATTGTGGGCTGAGTCCCGGTGGTGTAGTGGTCGAGAACAGGACTGAGGCCCACAGGCTTGGCGGTTCAAATCCAGCAGCGGCTCTCCAGGAGCAAGGCTGGGTAGCTTCCACGATCACCAGGGGGCAGTGATGCCCCCCCCCAAAAAAGAAATGAAATTGTGGGAGATTGTATGCAGATTTGAGATTTGGCCTTTCATTACCAGCCTGTTTTTTCAGAATGTACTCAACACATTCTCGACCTTCTATGACGTTAACAAATAACCGAGTGCTGCACAAAGCGTGCCCCCCAAAAACCAAACTCACCGCCATCGAGTCACATCTGACGCCGAGCGACCCTACAGGACAGGGTGGGGCAGCCCCAGTGGGTCTCTGGGACGACTAACTATTTAAGGGAGTAGAAAGCCTCATCTTTCTCCTGCAGAGATGCTGCTGGTTGCAAACTGATGGCCTGCAGTGAGCAGTCCACTGTGTAGCCACCATCTTGCTGGGGCCCCCACCCAATATACAGGGCCGTGTAAATGCAAATCATGCAGGTCAATGAAGCGCCAATGGCAACTCTGGCCTGGCCACTCTAGAGTTCCAACCCCACCTTCCACATCTGGGTCTGGTTCTCTCTCGCCTAGCTGATGTCACCAGGGGAAGAATGGAGTTTTATCTTAAAAGGTTATTTGAAATTATAAAGTAACCTGGGAGGAAAACTATGTTGCGTTCATGATGTAAGCTCTAGAAGACAAAGGCTGACAAAACCTTCTTGGCTGGCGGGAAAGCAATAGTAGAACTAGAAGAATCAGACCTAGCATTAGCTATATACTTATCAGTTACTTGTGATTTCATATGGGGATATTTTATATACCCATCCTTATTACAACTCATAAATGTCTTGTGCTTTATTTTAAAAAAGGCTTGACTTTCAGGCCATCAGACATCACATCTAATATATAGAAAGCTAAGTTTTTTAGTACGACACATTTAAACCACTCCACTTACCCCAAATTAGATGATATGAATTGGAAGGCAGAGAACTATCCAAATAAGATCTTCTCAAGCCTGCCTCGGGCACCAGAAAGTAGGGGCAGAGGTTGGCCCCCGACATTGTTCACTGCGATCAAGTCGGCTCTGACTCATGGGAACTCCTCGCACACAAGAGGACAGCTGTGCCTGGTGCACTCTCACAATCATTGCTGGGCAGCGGCTCGCAGCTGTGCCCACCGTGTCGGCCTTCCGATCGCGGGGGGCTCATCATAGAGCACTGTAGCAGGCAGTATTCTCTTGAGCTCCGTGGGGTTTTCATTCTTCCTAGTCTGCCTGAATCGAGAAGGCCCACGTAACCCTGTCCTCTGTGAGTGAACTGGCTGGTATGTGAAATACTGCTGGTATAGTTTCCAGCATCACAGCAGCATGCATGCCACCACAGCGTGACAAAATGACAGACACGGGGCCTGTCAAAAGGAACAAAGCTGTCACCTCTGGGACTCATGCATGACCAGATTCCTGAAGAGCTCCACAGCCACCAGTGCTGCAGCAGCCACCACAGCCAGATGCCCTGATGTCTGCCTTTCCCCCTTCTCAGGAGCCGAGGATGGTGACACTCACCCATCTGTGTCACACGCAGACGCTCAAGGACAAGGGGCAGTTGGGACTGATGCTCTGTATTCCCCTGACTTGAGCCAAAATCCTATCAACCATCTTTTCATGAAGGACCACCCATCCCTCTCTGTGATTCTGCGAGGCGTCTCAGGCTGGATTCAGGTCTCTCTGGGGGCAGCCTCTCGGGTCTGGGTAGCTGGGGCACACGTCCCCTCAGAGGGAACTGCCCCAGTTCTCAGGGTCCCTCACAAAGCAGCTGCCTTTCCCGCACAGAGGCTTGGGGGCCAAAGACTCAGAGTAGAGGAGTGGACAGTGTACAATGGACAGTGGCTGTGACGAGCACTTGCATGCAATGCTAGATCCCAGTCCATCAGCTTGAGAGGGGTGTGATCAATTCAGCAGAAAACAGCATGCCAGGTGCATGCAATTTTCCCATTGTTGCAAAGATCAGGAAACCTACCAACATATGCTGTTTCTATCAAAGGCCGTCCATGGGCAGCAATGCATTAACTTAGGGGGAAAAAGAAAACCTTGGTGGCACAATAGTCGATCACACAGCTACTGAGCAAAAGATGAGTGGTTCAAGCCCACCCTCCACAGGGGACGTGGGAGTCTGTTTCCATCAAGAGTCACGGCCTTGGGCTGAGCCCCAGTGGCGTAGTGGTTGAGTGCAGGACTGTGACCCACGGGCTGCGGCTCTCCAGGAGCAAGGTTACGTAGCTCCCACAACCACCAGATGGCAGTGATGCCCACCCCCACCCCCCCACCCCCTCACCCCCCCGCCAAAAAAGAGTCACAGCCTTGAAGACCCTACAGGAGGTCCTATTCTGCCCGATGGGCTTGCTATGCAGCAGAAGTAACTCCACAGCAGTGGGGTTGAGGGGTTGTTTGTTTTTTAAGTAAGTCTAAGGACGCACTTACTCTTCTCTCATATATTCAAGAGAAAACTGCTTCCCACACCGTGCCTTGGTTTCTTCATCAAACTCACAGAGCTGTTGTGATGATCGCTTTTACAATGATTACAACCATGCATAAAAAGTTGGTGGGAAAAAATAGAATCAATAACAGCATGGGACTTGTCCATGCCACTTTTGACACTCCCTTGTATCATCACTCCGGCAATTGCCTGGGTGCTTTTCTGGCGTGCTAGACGTCCCAACCCTTGACCAGCCTGCTGGCTTTACTCTGCGGCATCTCATTATGGTAAATCCCTCTTAAAGAGTGTGGTCTCCACGAGTTATGGCAGACTTCAAAGTCTCCCCAGCCCAGGGGACCACAGGCGGGTTACCTCAGCTCCACGCACCTAATGTGGTCTGGTGGTAGTCCAATAAAAGTATTTTTTTAATTAAAAATAAAAGACTGAACATTAATTTGTACCTAAGAGGTAAAAATAAATAAAATTAGCATTCCTTGCTCTCTTTCATGTTGGCGGCACAACTTGTCCCTAGGCTTGCAAGGGAGCCTTTGAATCCCCTTGCTCTCTGGTTGATCGTGGGGCAGAGGGTAACCGGGCTCCACTGTGCTATTTTCATTTCTAAACCCCTTTTGCCATTGTTGCTGAGAGTCTACCAGGAGGCTTCAAAAGGTTCCTGGGGAAATGGACTTAAAAGATGTTGAGATTCTTATTCGTTGTTGAATGTAAAAGGAGTTGCTCTGCGAACTTCACCTACCGTATAAACTCATGTACAAGCACATTTTAATGCAGTTTTTGTGGTAAAAGTAGGTGCCTTGGCTGATTTTAGGGTCAGCTTGTACACAAGTACATGTGGTAATTCGTTTAGGTTTTTTAAATCATGGAACTTTTCTGTGAATTGTTGCGGCTTCCTTTTGTACTCCAGAACGTACCCCAGCTCAACAGTATCTGTAAGTACAATGATTACATTCTTAAGTTGTGCACCATCCCCACCTTCCTTTTCTGAGCGGCTCCTCCTCCATCAGCATAAACTGCTCCCTAAACTGCCATCTCATCATTTGAGTTGCTGTGGTCACTTTGATGCCAGATAGAGAGTTGCTGAAAGAGTACGATGCTCAAGGTAGACCACCTTCACTAGTGATGCGCAATTGTTTGAGGGAGGAGAAATATGAGGAGCTGATACCAGGGGCTTAAGTGGAAAGAAAATATTTTAAGAATGATGATGGCAACACGTATACAAATGTGCTTTGTATACAATGGATGGATGGATGGATTGTGATTAGAGTTGTATGAGCCCCCAAAAAAATAATTTAAAAAAAAAAGAAAGAAAGAAGATTCCCAGGGACATTTTAGGCTTCAGTTTCAAGAGTTCATCCAGACTCCATGATGTCAGAATGAGAATTTTGACATTTCCCTTGCATTTTTCAAACCCTTGACATCAGTCATCTTCTATAGAATCTTTGATTCAAACATTCGGTCATGGTAGCTTGGCATCATTCAGTTCTACCAGGCTTCATGTAAAAAGGAGGCAATTAGCCACCCATTCCATAGCTTCCTTCTCGTCTGCTGTGAGTTTTTAGAAACAGATAAGCCCTGACCTTGCTAATCAGTAACTAATAAGTAGAAGAGAACAACAAATTAACCATTATTCCTCAGGCTTGAGGAAGAGGAAGGGTTAGAATTCTTCCCTTCAAATTCCATTCGGCAATGACTTCCTGAATACCTACTGTGTGCAAAGACCTTGTGCATATTCCTGTACTGGACACGCCTTTCATATGTAGCCATAATAGAGCCACTTTTACTGAAAACAAGGCATTATCACTCTTCCTTTCACAAATGTTTCTCACATTCTATCAACCATTCAAAGTGTCTTTCAGGTTCCAAATTTTAATATTCCCCTATTTCAAACTCCAATGAATTGGACTTAGATCACTGGGTTGCTGTAGTTTCTGAATGAGTGCTTGGACCCCAGGCTTCTCTCAGAAATTGGGTCGATGGGTTTTGAAAATCAATGTGGAAATGAAGGCGAACTGTGAAATCTGTCTACTGCCATCACGCATTCAATAAAAGCTTCTTGATGCCTTATTTGGGTACGCTTGGTGAGCCCTGGCTCTCCGGCTGTGACCTGGAAGACTCACTTCTGCCTGGGGAGTGGTTTCATCACTTCCCAGGGGAGGATGACCTCACACTTTGAAGGGTTGTGTCAAGGACAAGATGACATACTGAGTAATAGACAGACTGTGAGATACTAATCTGGCATCCTGACTAGCAGAGCGGGCAGCAAGAAACTGTTCTTGCCTGCCCCACACATTCCCTTCCCCTGAGCCTTGATACTTACCTACGAAACTGCCCACTGACTCAAAATGGTTGTTGAGATAAAATAGGATACACAGGGTCAGTCAAAAAGTATTGCTACAAATCCCCCAACCGCCTTTACTAAAAATCATAGCTGTGAAGCTATTGTTCTTCAACACATCCTCCAACTAGATCTATACGCTGGAGTTTCCAGCTCTCTCGCCCTTCCCAGAATGATTCTGTCCTTTCCAATTGACACCATGTTAGAATAATAGTTTTCGCATCCTTGAAGGATCTAAATCATGTTCCTTTTCAATATTTGAGTTCTAGGCACAAAAAGAAGCCTGAAGGGACACGATCAGGTCTGTGGGGTCAATGGGATATGGTTTCCCCAAGAGATTCTCATAAGACAGCCCTTGCTGCCCTGAAGAACGAGAAGGTACATTGTGATGGGGGAAACTCCTCTGCACAACTTTCCCAGTCTTTCCCTGCCCGACGCAGCTTTACATTATTTTCTTAGAACTTCATAATACGCCCCTGTGATCATCCTGTGTCCTTCAAGAAAATGCTGTCATATTCACGCCTCTGGACTCCCAAAAAACAAAACAACCTTCCAAGCCTTCGAATATAACCACTAGGCCAACAGAATCCCCTAGGAAAACAGTGTTTTGATTGGACATATTCTCAGGGTCGTACCGGTAAGCCCAAGACACGAGTGAGTGCAGACAATCATCATCGTCAGTATGGATCTTGCCTAAAGACTGATGGAGAGGGCAACTCTTTGAGAGCTCACCCGACTGAAAACTTGCTAAGGCCAAAATGTTCACGTTACATGGAAAATACTGAACCATGTGAGACCCTAACTTCAGCGATCTCGTCAGTGGTAATTTGACAGTCTTCTGCCAGTCTCTTTGTCCACCAAAGTCGATGGTCTTCCTTTGCTTGACATATCTTTGCTACCTTCTTTAAAATGCCTGAACCATCTAAAACGGTTCTTCTAGGTGGAGCAGCCACCCCATGAACTTGTTACAAAGCTTCAATGATTTGGGAAGACGCTCACTGGTGTTTTGTTAAAAATTTGATATTCGCTGACCTCAAAATATTTTTCATCCGTGCCACAAAGTTTTAATTGATTTATTTTTTGGTGAGGCACTCTACAGAGACATGACGGTACCTCTACAGCAACAATACAATGAAGACCTGCATATTATTGAGAAGACGGGTCTGCAGCCAGCCATGATCACCGAGGCGTTTTTACAACAGTTTTCTTTGGAGGGAGGCCCTGCATGTATGAACTGAAGCCCCAGCGGCAGTACTGTTCTGACCCAACAGCACGACCACACTTTGTCTACAGGCATCAATATAAGCTGCTGCTGCCCTTGCATATGATGGGTGTCCAATAGACGTTCTTTCCAACTTAGGCCCGCAGCCGTTAGGGTCACAGAAAGCCGGAGAGGCCCCACGCCTGCAGATGCATCTGGCTTTCCTTACCTCTGCAGACTTTCATTTCCTCAACTTTACAATCACCTCAGTAGCCTCTCACGTCCAACCCAGCATTATCATTTTATGAATGACAGTTGATGGCAGTGCAGATTGTCTTGAGCCTGAAAACAAGAATCTTCCCCTTGGTGGGAGAAATGTGGCCCACACCTCGACAATCTCCTTGAACAGGAGCCTGAGGAACAAATGCTCTGGAAGCAGCAGTCACTGGCATGGGCTTGCCGCTGCTCCAGAAGGACAGACAGCAGTGGGCTGTCCTCTCTGCTTGCCCATGGGACTGCCACACGCCGCATCTGACGATACAAGCTCTGTTTTCTAAATTCCTTTCTCTCGCCTATAGGACGCGTCACATTCTACCTGGGTCAGGTTCTATGATGAGAATATAGGCAGAAATGGCCCATCTCAAATGCACCCTAACAATCCCAAGAGTCCCTGATGGTGTGGGGAGGAGGGTGAAGATTCCAGGTGCTCTGCGTTCAGTATCAAAGCTCTAAACCGACATGCTCCTTCAGAGATTTGTTTCAAAGCAGTTCTAATCTGCATCCGTGGGATCATCCTGAGTCAGAAAAGCAACTAGCAACACACATATGCACGGGCGCTCAGCTCAGGGTCTGGTGATCATAAAGTACGTCGATTTTTCTTTCAAAGCCACACACACACTGATCTTATGAAAGGCTATCAAGAAGAACCTGGCCACAGGTTACCTGTTTTCCCAACCCAGAATGTTCTATGGAACTCCAGTTGTCATGCCCTCTAGATACCAGTCACAGCTCTTCGTGGGAGAGATGGAGAGGGTGGACAGCAGTGTCCTAGGCCCTGAAATCACCATGTGGTTCTGTGACAATTCCTGAAAGCCCACCCAGGGAAAGGCTGTCGACTATCCAGAAGCAAAGGTCCAGGCCCAGTGCAGATGTGGATGAGCCAGATCCCAAGTCCGAAATGCTATGGACCAACACAAAGAAAAGCCTGTGGAGGTCCTCTTACATTGCTGATGTACTCCAGGGGAGTGAGGCTGAAGGTGGGCAGGTCATCCGTGAGAGTCTCGCCAACACTGGCTGTGCTCCAGCTCTAAGGAAGGAGAGGAAGTCATCAACAGCTGGCAACCAGGAAACAGGAAAAGTGCCAAACCCTGTGCCAGGAGCCCAGAGGAAGGCTGAGGGAGGACAGACATCTCCACTCGGCAGCCTCTCCACTCCAGGCAGGGACCAGGGATTTCTCCCTTCTTGAAATCATTAGTTTGAAGTCCACCTCTGAGACTGCCCCCCTTTCCCCTCCCTCTGCCTTCCTGCAGATCAGTAGAGCAGGACTAGATCCCTGGGACCTCACTTCATTGTAAAATGGCAAGTCCAACAGGCTAGCCCATGGGTCGGCAAAATGCGGCTCACAAGCCATCTGCAGCTCTTGCAGTGTGAACGTGCTGCTCTGAAATCACATGGAAACCATTTGAAGGTTATTATTTCAGATCATAGTGATTTCATTTGTTTGGAAAAACATATTTAAGGATCTTGAGTGATTTTAGAGTTGTCAGGAGGGACAGGATTGGCTCTTCGGTCTCAAGAGTTTGCTGACCCCGGATCTAGCCCAACACATTTTGGATTAGATGTAAGTTGGGGAGGGAGGGGATGGGTAATATGTTCAAACTCACTGGGTGCAGATAGCTTCACACTTTTGGTCACTGCACCCTGAAAACAGCATCCCCGCCACTACCGACCTTACGGAGACCACATGTGAGCCTCAGATCTTGGAAGGAAGGCTTAGGAAGCCTCTTCTAGCTACTGGGATATCCAAAAACATGCTCCCCAAAATACTCTACCCACATGAAAACTGCCACTTGTGCTTCTATCTGCCTTTGGGAGCGATTCCTCAAGTGACTTACAACTTTGAAAGACAGAATGAGAAGGATCCTCCAAAGCCCACTGCTTCCTTCTTCCCTTTCTCTGACCTCTTGATCAAGGAACTCCCATCATCTACAGTGGCGATATCTACAGGATCACCCACTGAAAGTCAGGCAAACGACTGGCATTCCTGTGACTGCAGACCTCACCTGGCACAGTCTCCCTCCCCCTCCCCACCCCCGCATCCCCAAGTCTAGCTTAATTCTAGTCTGGGTCGCCCCACAGCCCTCTCTAACTGGACCCTTGCTTCGGCTCTCTGCAACCACCTGATGTGTAATTTGGTCACTTGGTCCTTTAGTGGCATTCCAGGACGTCAATCTATGTCTAAGCATCGGGCTTCCAGGCCAGCCTGAGCCACAGCAGCCTGCCCCACACTCTCAGCATCGACTCCACTCTGCCTGATGTTCTCTGCTTTAACAATTCTTCCTTTCACACCCTTCCCTGCCACTGTCTAGAGCCTGTTTGAAAAGTCTCTCTTGTTTCCAAGTATCTTAAATGCCCTGAGGACTAATACTCTAACCTTCTACATATAGTACCTTGTACTAGGTTTTGTGGACTAAGGGCTAGTCCTTAAACTCCAGAAGGCACCCCTCAGACTATCACCCTATTATATCCCCCATGCTGCTCACCTTCCTCCTTTCCTCTTCCACCACATATGTACACATATACAGGCTTCCAATTCAAGTGTTCTCAATGTCTGATACAAGGTTTACACAGAAAGAGTTCAAAGAAGCAAGAGCTCAGAGTGAACAAAGGAGAGAACAGCCACAGACACATGAGATGCTGAGAGCTAGAGAGGGAGGCTGAAAAGAAGTAGTACATAGCTTAAGAAACAGCTTTATCCTCATCGCAACAAGTAAATTCTCAAGAGAGGGAAATGGAATGGGGGCAGATGGACATAAAGGTGGGAGGGAAGCCAATAGTTCAAAAGAGATGTAAAAGGCACATCAACCTGCAGGTCCTCATGACAAGGTCGCTAAAGATATGAGTGATACAACTAAAGGTGGTGAAGAAACTAGATGGTGCCCAGTTATCAGGAAGAATAGCGTCTGAGGTCTTAAAGGCTTGTTTTCAAACAAAGCAGACACCTAAGTGAGGCATGAGCTAAATCTACATGAAAGAAGCACAGCAGCCTGTGTGATCTAGGGGCCTGTAAAGAATAAAACCCAAATGTGAAGGAGAGAATGGTATCAGAGTTTAAATTGTGAGCACCTGGTTTGCAGAAAGCTATGATGATAATGGAAGGCCAAAATTCATTTGCAGGGTCTAAACATGGATTAAACTTCTAGAGAATGTCCCATGATCACAGTCCAAGGTTGTGAAAAGTCTTGTTATCAGACAGATATAATTGTAAAGTCAATTATAGTAAATGTAGTTGGGTTAAAATGTACTATCTTATTGGATCTATCTTTTGACCAATTTAAAAATTGCTTAAGTTAAAAAAAAAAGTGAAGGGGAAATACACATGGATCAACCCTCCATTGAATCCCTTCTGACCATGAACCTGGGATGTGAATAGCCTTGCTATCTGTAGAGTGTGCTGGAAAATGAATTATGGCAGATGTAGTTAAGATAAAATTTATCACCTCATCACATGATTTCCCTTCTTACCCACTTTAAAGTTGCTCTAGAGTTTAATACTTTACTTTTTCTCTTTTTTTCCCACATCACTGCACTGGTGGGAGTAAGAAGCCCAGTCTTGCTCCTGGAGAACTGCTGCTGGATTTGAACCGTCAACCCTACGGGTCGCAGCCCACTCACAACCACTGCACCACGAGAGCTCAGCTTTTATATTTTCTTTTCAATTAAGGCTTTTCTCTGTTTTATTTTATTATTGCTGTTAGTTCGCTTTTGTTTGTTTGTTGGATTGGATTGGTATGTTTTTCTATATATGAAATCCAGACAGGTAAGTTTATAGAGATTGTAATTAGATTAATAGTTTGTGGGGGGAGACTGGGGTCAAATGAGGAGCTAATAACAATGAGTATGAGAAAGAAGATGTTCTAAAATTGACTGTGGCAATGATTGTACAACTCTTCTTGATATGACTGAACTACTGAATTGTATGATATCTGGATGAAGTGCTCAAAACTGTTTTGTTTAAAAAGAAAAAAAGACATCAACCAGTAACAATAAGCAGAACTTACATGAATCCTGATTATTCAAACAGCAACAAAAAATCACAACATGGATAATACAATTGGAAATTTCAATACCAGCTAGTGACATTAAGGAATTTACTTTTATGTTCTTTTTCAGAGGTGAGTGTGTTATTGTGGTTTTGCTTTAGAGAAGGAGATCTGTAGGAAACAGAATGGCCAGGACTTGATAGCTGTTGAAGTCAGGTGAGAAGTGCACAGGGTTCCTCATACTCGTGGAAATTCCCAAAATAGAAAGCTTTCAAAAAGTTCAAGTTCTGACTGGTATGAGACACAATTAGAGCAATGCTTTATGAAGACTGACCCACAGCTCTGAGGAGGATGAAGGGATGAGGAACAGGCACATTAAAAACTCAAGAGAGCTTGGAGAGGAAAGTCCACAGTAGGCCAGGGGCCGTAGAGGATGGTGGGACATTTTAACAGGAGAAGCAACAAATCCTGGTGGCGAACTGACAAAGAACTGAGGTCTGGGTGGTGAAAATGGCTACCCACTGAGGTTGGTGGTTTGAAGCCCCACCACAAAAGTGTCACAGAAGAAAGTCCTGGCAACCTGTTTCTGTAAAAATTACAGAAGATTATCGTGGACACACGGTCTCGCCATGCATCAGACCAGACACAGGTCAGGGCGTTTGGTTTGGAGGTTCAATTCGCACAGAGGGGCACACTGTGGGAGCAGAGAACGGGGAGGGTGAGGGTTCCAGAGACACTGTGATCAATCCCTTGGGGCCTGGCAGAAACAAGGAACAACCTGTAGCATTTCAAAGGAGGGTGTGGCCAGAATCCACGCAAGGGACAAGCAATGGACTAGAGGCAGGAGAAAGGAAAGACAAGGAGCCTGCGGGGAAGACAGGTGAAGAGCGAGCCGCCTGAGTGGCAAAGAAGTCTAGAATAAGGGTCCAGTAGAGCTCATGACGTTAGGGAGGGGCTCAAAGCAGGCTGAGCGGGTGGGCCTGAAGAGAGCATCAGAGGGCAATGATTACTTTTTAATCATTCTAAGGGTTTCTTTTTAATTGCCTTCACATGGGCTTTTCTCCACATCTTTCAACAGGCTAATATAGGAAAACTTCAGTAATCTGTTCTGAAATTCAATATCGTACCGGTTTATAGCCTGATAATATAAAAGGACAATATAGTGTACCGGCAAAGATAAAAACAAACATTGAATGACTAAGGTCTAATTTCCAAATCCTTAAGGCCAAAGTGTTTGCCTTTGTGCTGCGGGCTGCTGTGCTGGCACTCTCGGAGAGCTCCCGCTAATCTCCACGGTGGCCTGTGCCCCTTCCCAGCAGCCTCCCCAGGTTGTGGTGAGGCTGGAATGGGAGGGTGGCAGTGGGCTCCTCAGACGGGAATCAGAATAATGAACTGTGGAATGCAGAAGCCGAGGCAAAGGGCAGGCAGTTAGCACTAAAGCCCATTTAAGTGTATTGCTAAGACCTAACTGACCTCACAACCGAGAGAATGTAGTTCTCAGAGCAGAAGGTCAAGGTCTTAAGCTCTGCAAAAATGGAAATAATCAAAACAGTCAAATCACTGACCCGGGAGGGGCAGTGAGGTTGGTTAAGAGAGGCTGGCACCCCCTCGGTGGAGCCAGTCTGTGGCCACCAGTGTCTGTCCACTGCACACATGTGGCCAGAGAGCAGTGAACAACGCCACTCTCTAAGGAGTCTGCACAATCCTTTTTCTTAATTTTGGAAACCTCTTTTGGCCACTTATATCTGAAGTGATGAAGCCCATAATGACCTCAAGTTCAAGAGGGCTTCACTTCAGCTTCTCTTTTTTGGTTATATAGCACAGTACGGCTTTCTAAAATGACAACAACAAAATCAACTTTCTTATCTATGATCTATGCCCAGCCAACGTTCCACATGGGTGAGGGTGGGCATGCAGACGTCTTCAGCACAGGACACCAAATGCTAACATGGATCATTGCTAAGTAGGGAGATTTGGGAAGTAGTGACTGCTTTAAATTGTTTGCAGTTCCAAAAATGAATAGAAGTTTATTTTTATGAAAAAACAAGAAGTCATTCCTCTTTTTTAAAAAGTGGGGGGTGGGGGGCGTCACTGGAAGGACCAAGACTGGCAGATGCTAAATTCTGTCATATGCAAAACCTCCCTTCATCCTCACTCGTCTGCCTGGGAAAAGGGCTGTGTGGCAGTTACATAATCTGTCAACTTGCAAAGGGGTGGGATCTAGCCTGTCAATCAGGTCACAGCCAATGAGGCTTCTGTGTGAGCATGGCCTTTTCCTGAGGCTTCTGGGAACTCCTTTTTTCCTCTCTAGATATGGGACACACCACTCTCCCTGTGAGGCGTACCCATTGACTAGTCACACAGAGTTAAGCTATTGGAGCAAGAGCTCTGGAGCTGGAGATGCCACATGGAAACCCACACAAGCACTGGTGTACTTCCCCTACTGGATCCACAAGACTTCCCACCCACTGGACTGTGATCTCCCTGCATTTGGCATCATTGCATGAGTTGTGTGAGTCTGAAGAGAAATTTATAGACTGGTATCAGACATATGGGCTAATATCGTACTGATGGACTTGATCTGGATTGGGCTAGGATATTTTCTTAATATACAATTACTCTCTGATATCAAACTCTCTCCTACACATACATGAGAATCTCTGGCTTTGTTTCTCTAGTCAACCCAGACTAACACAGGCTGCATGCCCGTTTTAAGGATGAGTACGTGGGACACTCAGTCATGGGATCTGCTGTGGCCAGTGACCATCGACATCACTTCTGCTGTTTGCATGGGAGCTGTGACTCCTCTAGTTCTACTTCCAATGGTCCCAGAAAAGAAAATCTGGTCCGAACAGACCTAAGATTCTGCACAGGAAACTCCTGAAGACTGGGAACCACACAATTTCAAGGGTGGAAAGAATCTCACAAAGCATGCAATTCAGTCCCATCCTTTGTGGCTGGAGATGCTGAGACCCACGAAAAACAGGAGACTGGATCAAAGCCAGGCAGTGAGTGAGTGGTCCTTGGTTTAGGGCCACTACACTTTCCAGAGGGCAGCAGACAGTCAAGAGCTTGGAATTATGCCATCCAAGTTTTTGCAAGCTCCTTTGACCTGCTCTGTGCGAAGAGTTTTACTTGGCTTTCTAAAGACCTTTAACTGATCTCCCCCCCCCCTCCAAAAAAGGGGGCAAATCAAGATATACTTGAGGGGAAATGACAGTATCCAGTGAGGAAGGTTACCTAGGGAGAGATGAGGTCTGGGCAAGGGGAAGACAGGCCCAAGGAAAGAAAATATGGAAAGAAAGGAAGAAGTTGCAGGGCAAAAAAGGTGAGGCATCTCTAAGAATAGCAAGTTGAAAAGGTGCCCAGGAACCCTCCAGAATCTCAAAACCGCAGGGTTAAATCTACAGAGGGAGGTCTCCTGGGAGCTGGTCTATGCTATCCTGCAGCACCTGGTCTCTCTGAAAGCTCCCCAAGAAGACACTGCTATGTGGTTTCCAAGGACTGAAAAACTAAGCAAGCACTATTCATAACCCCAAGAGACAATGTACAAATAAAGCATCAGACTAACTATGAGTGAGGTGGGATATCCCTGTTAACTGATGAGCTGAGAAGGCTGGTGACCATCTGTTGTGGAACTTGCAGTCTAGGAGGGGGAGCCTGGGCTCTTCCTGCATTCGAAAGGGCAGCAGCTCAGCCCGGGATCCACCAGGCAGGAACAAGGGGTGGGGCAGCGGGGCACACACTGCAGGGAGTGGAACACTCACGTCCATCTTGGAGATGAGTAGCAGCTGCTGCTTGATGCGCAGGAAGACAGAGTCGAAAGCCAACTGGTGGGCCTGCTGGTTCAGCCGAGTGAGTGCCGCCCGCGATGCAGACAGCAGGTTATGATTGCTGGATCCCTTCTCCTGCAGGATAAAGAAGCGAGAGGCAGTTTATTAGGCTCTGAATTCAACCAAAGCATGAACAAATTAAACATTTTTGGAAAAAATAGTGAGGGGGGGAAACACAGGCAAGCCATAATGTCAAGTTCTCATGGAACCCAGGTTTTCTGCAGTCTAGAAGGCTGGTAAAGCCCCCAAACTATCAGCCTGAATACTTACTCCTTAAACCTTAAACCCAAAGTCCCCTGAAGTCCTCTTAGCTATAAAGTGACCAGATTTTAAGTGGGACACCATTGACTGGGGGGGTGGGGGGGAGGGGGGGTTCTTGATTAAAAATTTGGTCTATATGGAGCAACAAAAGTTTTCATAGAATGCAAAAATAATATTGTAATATATTTATTTTAATTTTAAAATGCCACGGGACGTTGTTAAATTGTTTAAAAAAAAAAAAAAACGGGATGTCTGGTCACTTTATCTTAGCACCAAACCTGAGTTCAGTCTAACAAGTAAAGCATCACGTTGAGTGACTGTGTTATCTTCACATCTATCTGCATGGCATCACATTGGCACTAGCAACTCAAAAAGTTGGATACGATTTGCTGAGGACTGTGAGTTTGTGTGAATAGAAGAGGAACAATTCTGAAATGGAGAGTGAGAAAGTTTATACAAATTGAAGAACGTCGTCAATGTCCCTGATTTGTGACATGTAGAGGCTGTTGAATCGGTGTCTTTAGTTAGGCATAGTCTCAACAACAAAGAGAAACCCCCAAAATTATTTTTCTTAAGTGAGGGAGACTTCTATACAGGAGTGGTTCAAAAACCTGGCTGGGAAATACACTAAAATTCATTTGCATCAGTTCCACTTGAGAATCTGCTAGGTTGGAGTCAAGGAGCCTCTAAGTTTCAGGCGATTCTGATGTCATTGGGATGACATGAGCTCCTGAAGTAGCCAGCGAGGTGAAATCACCACAATTACCCTCTAACTGTCTCTAAGGAACCAAAGAAAAGAAGACAGAGACAAAGGTGCAAAGCTTCACGACTAAACAAGAGTGATCTCCAGAACCCTAATTCCCAAGAAGGTCAGGTCCATTAGACTCGGCGAAAAGCCAGAGAATGTACAACCTGGGCAAGTCTCAAGGAATTCCAAGCAGCCTGAGAAAATACGGAGATGGAAATTGTAACCTTAGTTTTGCTATTATAAATGAACCGATTACAACAAACAGACATAAATCAGATTAGCAATAAAGATAAACAGAGCTGCTTTGACCTAATCACAGAAGCATGGATGAGTGAATTTACAGAATTACTTTCAGAAGTGTTTGTTGAGTTCAAATGCGGCCAGCTAGGGGCCAAGGGGCAAAGGGATGGAGAAGACCCCGGGAGGGTGAGGCGAGAGGTCCCGGCCTGTGCGGAAGGAAGCAGCCTCCAAGGGCAGCACCAGCACTCCAGGCCCGTGCTGGGAGAAGAGTGACTGACACCTCACCACCACAGTGAGGCTGACGCCAGCCTAGAGCAGCGGGGCAAGCAGGGAAACGCTGGAGAAGAGGATGTCTAGGGCTGACGTGTAGCCCTGAGGTCATTCATAAGAAGCTCTCCGCTCATTCCTTTGTTGAGAGCGTCTCCTGTCCCTGGACTCAAAAGTCCACAGTCAAGTGCAGCTGGATGGCAGGCAAACACAGCTCTGAGGGAACACTTAGGCCACGTCCTCATCTTTTCAAGTGTTCTTGGCCAACCTGTGCTGCTGATTCCTCTCCATCCCTTGCTCCTTCTCTGGCTGCTGAGTTGGGGGGTCCTTTAGGGGCTCTGCTCCCTTCTCTCAAACGGGGCTGTGCCTGCATGAGGGCAGAGGCTCTCCAGGTCTGCCTGCCCTGCTGACAAGCTAAACCCAAGGAAGTAGTAGCAAGCCCTCTGGCTGCAGATCCCCAAACCACACTCACCAACCACCACAGAGCTCCATCTAGCTCACCCTGGCGCTGTTTCTATGCTGCTTTCAACTCCATTTGGTGAGTTAGCACCCTAAAACCCCCAACACAAAGGAGAGAGAGAAATCACAGCAAGACATACTGGAGCCTGAGAGCCTGGGTCAGGGACAAGGGACAAGCTTTCATTTGCAAGAATGCCATCAGTCTGGTCTCATACCTTGAGGGTATAAAGTATTTCCATTAAACTGGAATATTCCGCAGGGTTCTCTTTCTGAAAGTAATTATATTCTTGCCAGGGATTCTTGGCAGTGCTCTTCCTGTCGGTCAAGATGCTCTCCTGAAAGCCGGTCAGGCTCTGTGGGCAGTAGGAATCACTGAGATACTTCCCAGCTGTGGACAAAATCCTGCAACGAAAGGGGTCACTGTTACGCCTGCTCCACACTGTCATGGGACTTTTGGGTGACTCCTCACGCTAGGCCCCAGAGTCTCCTCCTGAGGCAGATGGAGTTCTGAGCCATAGTCTTAGGAATGGAGACATAAGTCATTGTTTAAGAGGGAGCTGGACCAAAGATGCACAGGATCCCGGGGGGGGGGGGGGGGTTCCTTTTTTACACTTCCTACTGTGGATGTTCTATCTCTGCCAGGGCAGTTCTCTGTCAACCATAAGCATGATACCGGGCACTCTGTGGAGGCCTTCCTCTCAAGTGGGCTTGCTGTCCAATGCCCTTCACCCAGCAGCCTTACTGGGGCCTCTGCCCTATAAACCCTTCTCCCATCGTTCAGGGGCTACTGAGTGGTCTGCCAGGAACTATCCCTTCCTCCAATCTTTCCAAAGACAAACGCCTAGAGATGGGTCTTGGTGGTGGCCTGGTTAGCTGCACCGCCACCTTTCTCCGCGATGGAAGAAGACTGTGTGATGACAGGGCCCCCATGAGTGCTCTCAAACCAGTCCTGGGCTGGAGCCTCCTCGGAAGCTGCTGCTACAGAGTAGCCCCGGCCTCGGCTGTAGGGTCAGGTCGGCCCTGGGGCGTGACGACTGGGTGTTCATCATCTATTTCCCAGCCCCTGGCACAGAGTCTGGCATGTGGCACATGCTCCCTGACCAAGTGTAAATGAGAGGTGACCCTGGTGTGGTCTGTGCCCTCTGAAAAGGCAGCTGTCCAAGCCAGGCGAGAGCGACATGAGCTCCTTATGGGTAAAGTGATGGCACGGCACGGCACGGCACCAGCCTACCAGCCAAGCACAAGAAAAGCAGTAAGTCGGGGATGTTCCACATGTTAAAGATGGGAGTTTAAAATTTTCAGAATAACTACAGGCCCAAATGTAATGAACTAGGGACATCTTTTTCTGCTCATCCACTTCACCCACCCGCACGCCATCAAGTTTCTTTATCCTGGGCGTCTGATTCCTTACGAGGATTGTACACAAAGCAGCGACATTTTCTCATGGTGATGGGCTCTCAGCCAGCCTTGGGCTGTGGAATGTTCAAACACAAGTCTCTGCCTGCAGGAAGCTCCGAGTTTCCTGGGGAAGCACCCAGTGTGCACAGAGAAACTCAGGGGTAAATATGCTCAGTGCCATGCCAGAACAGGAGGATGTGACTAACACCTCCTCCCATTCACTTCCTCTTCATCAAGTATGTCCAATGTGCCAAAACCCTACACCTGACTGTCCTGTCGGCTTGCTCTCAGAGGACCTCGTCCTAGACGCTCACTCACTTTTCTAAAAATAGGCACCTCTTGCATCTCTCCACCTCCAGTGCCCAGCACCAGAGACACTTCTCAGGTGACACCATCAATCAATGACAAGATGAGTCTTCCGCCAGAAAGTGATCTTCAGAACCATGTCACTCTAGTCACTCCAGCACAGACTAGAGTGTCTCCAGCTCCTGCCCCTGCCAGGAGGGAGTGGTCCTTACTAAGAGATTGACCCAGAGATAAGATAAGTTTTATAGACCCTGCCACCCCCTATGCTCAATGATGGGAACACAGATGGTGCCTGTGGCGCTTTGCCCACCCTGAGCTCAGTGCTTCAAGGATGAGGCGCCCAGAGATTTGCCCCGTCGGTGACCTAGTGCCACAGCTGCCACTAACTTTCCACCTCTGGGGATTGAGAAAGGCAGTCTGAGAGGCTCATCCTTTAACCAGACTGGTCCATGTGTCCTCCTAACCAGGGTTCTCTTTATCCTGCGGGATATCACATTTGCTTTCCTGCAAAGATGAAGGAAAAAGTCTCCGCATGCCTCGATTTGGCAAGATGGTTGACATACGGTAAAAACACAAGTAAAAAGGCAAGCTTTAGAGTAACAGTGCATTGTTGTTTTTTCAAATGTGCAAGCACAAAGGGACTTCAAAAAGGTCATGGAAAACAGAAATGAACGCCAATGGGATTTTTCCATGACCCCTTTGACGCTCCCTGGTATAAAAGTCTACATGTGAATGGAGCCGTGTTGGGGCAATGTAACAGTCTTGGCAAGGCAGACCCTAGGAGAGGTCAGACCCAAGAAGCGGGGCAGAGTAGACTTTTCATGTCCAAGGGACTGCCCTTGGACACACACCCTCCTAGGCAGCACAGAATTATGCTCCACAACCCAGAGAGCAGGCGGGTTGGGTTACACTCGATTCCACAGGCTAGACTTCCTGGCCACGTTTCATGCTAGCTTCTATGGGGAAATGTATTCTTAGTTGTAACATCTGACTGACGAGTTGCTGTGAGAACCCAGCCCACTCACCATTTGGAGACAGTGTGTACTGCTTCCTCATTGGGTTGCAACCTCCCTATCTAATCAAAGTTACAAGTGACCATTGCCAACTCCAAATGCAATGTCCTTGCCCTCTCTGGTGCCCAATAAAAGTTTGATGATGATACTAGTGACCATGTGTATCTAGGTACAGGCCGTCCTCCAGACCTGTGACTGTCAGGTTTGACCATATGCTGGGCTTGCACACTGGATCGAGTTCCTCCCAAACAAGCCCCCTGGGGACTCTGGGAAAGCTCTCCCTCTTACCTGTTTGCTAACTGCTGCTCCAAGTCCCCACACTGCCGCAAGAGCTCCCCACAAGTAGCTATTATCCTAAGCAAAACAAAAGGGCACACTTCAGACCGGAGTATGGGGAATGCTGACATTTATAGGACATTATAGGACTCACTCTTAAAAATTCTAGCTATTCCGTACTCTCTGAAGGTTCTGGCTTCTGGGAACACAGGAGAAGTTTCCAACCATGTGACGGCCTACTTAAGGAGTTTCAATGACTAGCAATTAATGTAATAAGTAAAAGCTCGTTCCTTCAAATATCTGCCAGGCATAGGTCTCTCTGGCCTGGGTCATAATTCTCCCAGTGTTACCTCCATAACTGTACCTTTTCCAAAATACTGCAATACTTGGGAACTTTATCCTTAAGGAAATGAACCATAAATCCCTTGCCTCTAAAAATTGAAAAATCAAAATGCATTATTTCACAGATTGATGCCTATTTGTCAAACAAAGATGGGAAAATGGTTTTGATGCGAAGACACACTCTCTCTCTCTGCTCACATAAAATGAAGATGACGATTATTCCAATTGTTTCCAAGACAAGCTTAAGTGCTCATCATCAGACTCCAGCTTCTGAGTCCTTCAACACCACACTAATATTGGAAGGGCAAATCCAGGGATTAAAAATATCTTAACTCTAAAAAAAAAAAAAAAATTAAAAAAAAAAATATCTTAACTCTAGCTAAATTTTAACTTTCTCTCAAAGTGCTTATCATCATCAGGGGATCTAGGTATTCCATCATAAGAAAGGTTTAGGAGAAAGTAAAATATTCCACTCACTTCAAGTATAACCGAACAACTTTGTACATAAAATTTTCCTATATGTCTATCACAGATCATAAGGGATATGATTAGCACTAAGAAATTTCCATTTTATTTGGGAAAAAAGTTATCAACAAGCAAAAAAAGTATGTGTGGTTACATATGTATTTATATATATATATATATCTGTTTAAGTATATATATATGTGTAAATAATAGGATAAAAAATGTGAAACAAAAACTCAAATTCTTAAAAAGCCTAGCCTCACTGAACCAGAGGAGACTAGATGTTTCGCTGAGGCTCTTGTCCTAAGACGCTTTAAACCTGGAACCAAAACCTCTCTCGTTGAGCTAAGTAACAGATTAGTTCATAACATAAAGACTGTCACCAGAGTGTCACACGCCCTTAAAATTCGCCTTCAAAACAAAAAACAACTCGTCTCCATGAGACCAAAAAGACAATAATTACTCTGAGACAAAGATGGGAAAGTCAAAGGGCAGGGAGACTAGATTGCTAGAAATGGGATGAAGACCAGAATGAAAATAAAGAGAAAGCTGACCACACTGTGAAAAAAGGTAACTGATGTCACTGAACAATTGGTGTCAAGTTGTTAAAGGGGGACGTACTTTGTCGTGTATTACATTTAAAAAATCAAAGTCCAAGAGAGTCCATGAGGAGATCATGGCCTGGAGGGTCCAGGACCTGCCCTGACATAAAGGTGGCCTTTGGGACCCAGCCATGCTTGGCCTGGCCTTCCGCATTGAGTACCCTGTATCTGTCGCCTAAGGCAGGGATCAGGCAAGAATGTAAGTGATTGAAGCTGAACCTGCAAAGAGCAGTCATTCTTGGAACTCATACAGAAAATTATCTATAGGAAGAGAAATTTCTAGATTTTTTTTTTTCATTTCAGCTTAAGAAAATAGGCTGAGCCCTGGTGACACAGTGGTTGAGTGCGGGACTGTGGCCCATTGACTTGGCAGTTCAAATCCAGCAGCAGCAAGGCTGGGCCTCTCCACTTCCACCAGAGGGCAGTGATGCCAAAAAAAAAAACAAACCAGTAAGGTAGGTCCCTTGAACAGCCCAAGTGGTTTCCACTTGACCACTTATCTATAGGCAGGCAGTTTGAACTCACCTCGCAGCACTATAGGAGCCCCTGTGATGTAGTGATTGCACATTGGGCTGGAGACCGCAGGGTCACCAGTTCAAAAGCATCAGCTGCATCTCAGGAGAAAGACAGGGCTTTTAACTCCGCTGAATAGTTAGTGTCTGAAATTCACAGGGGCAATTCTACTCTGTCCTACAGGGTTGCTGTGAATACGTATCAACCCAATGGTTTTGGGGGAACAGCACCACAGACGAAAGACACGCCAGTTGATTTGCTTATGTCAAGACTACAGCCAAAGAAGACCTCAACTTCAACTCCATGCCAATGGGTTTGGTTTGGGGGTTTGACAGCGGAGTTAGTTAGCAGGCTACTTGGGAGCACAGAGAACCAGAGTAGAAGGGAGAACACATGAGCACAACAGGGAACTCAGCTCCTTGACCTAGAGGATGGCCTTGTATGCAGACGCAGTGTTGCCAGAACTTCTATTTTTTAAGGTGATAAAAAGATCTATATTTCGATGTTAAACCTGGTTTAAGTGTTGGCAATTCATTCAAACAATACACATCCACAAATCCTTTGGCTTTGAAAAGAGGCCAGTAAGCCACCAAAAACTAAATCTACCAAGACCAAAAAGATTGCTCTAAAAAATAGAGGGAAAGATTCTATGGACTCTTCTCTGTACTCTGGCTGGATGTATCAAGGCCCAAACCTTCTCAGGTCCCTTCCAATGACACTCCCACACCTGGCCCTTTGCCTTACTCTTTATATTAGCTGTCTGTCCTCTGAAAGGTAAACTCTACATTGTGCTAGGCCTGTAAAAGCCAAAAAGGAAAAAATTCCCATACCAAATATAAAACATTCAAGTCACTGAAGAAGAAGAAGAAGAGTCCAGAGTATCTTTTTATGCATTTTTAGAGGGCTCTTTTTGGTCTTGGTAGGTTTTGTTTGGGGTGGTTTACTGGTCTCTTTTCAGAGCCAGAGTATTTTCTTTAAAGAAATAAAAGGAAATAAAGAAATAAAAGGAAAATGTAGCACTGTCAGGAACTGAGGCAAAGACCATTCTAGAAGGTCAGCTGACAGCATGTTCTCAACAGTCAAATCCAACTATAACTTTTTGTTATTTTAATCATGGGTTATTGCAATTGCTGAATGTATGACAAGTTTGTGTGTGTTTAGGGGATGTAGAAATGTTTTGGAAACTGACAGTGCATGTGGGTATGCAGCACAGTGAGTGTGATACATTGTACCTGTACACTGTCATTAATCTGCATTACGCAATAATTGGTGCAATGGCAAATTTTATGCCATTATATAGTTTACCACAATAAAAGGTCAAGAGAAAGGTGAAGCTCTTCTTAGTGTGTTTGTCATTTTTCTACACTACACACTGCACCCTTCTGTAATGACAACAGGCAACAGCTTGAAGGACAACCTCCACTTTACCTAATGGAATTCTGAAAAGCCGTCCAATCCTCATGGAAAAGGGCGCTGGGGGGGATATCGTCCAGCTTACACTTCTTTCGAATCGACTGGAGAGTATTGGTGAAATCAGACACGTACCTAGAGGGAAAGAAGTTGGGAGGTGGGGAGAGAAACGTCAGCCACATCTCTAAATCTTACCTTGAAGGACTCGTGGGGTTATACAACTGGGGACAAATTGCTAATAATCTGAGTGTCTTTGGAGGCATTTACTGAGGAGTGAAATGACTTACAAACCTGTGACCACAAAAAGACTCTTCTGCATTTGGCAAGCTTGTGTCATGGCTGGCAAAGCAGCTTTCAGAGAGGGGCTCCAGGTGAAAAGGAAGGGAGGGCCTGCTAGTTGGGCTCTGAAAACTGGGAAGGTGGGAGATGAGGCTGCTCGGTTACCTCCTCGTGCTAATAAGGGCGTCTTTGAACGCTGGCTCAAAGAGCTGTCTTCTAACATGGCATTCTCACCACAATGCACGGCTGTCACATTAGATACTGAAAAACAGTTCACCGGCAGGTACCATGCAGCACTCTCAGCCTGGGATTCCAATCAAAGAGCCAAGCTCCACTGCAGCCAAGGGGGTAAGGTTAAAGGCACAAGAAAGCATGGGATTGGAGTTAAGGCAAGACAACACGCCTTCACTCAGACTGCGGTGTTTGCTCTCATTGTACACCACACACTTTTCCTTATAGCACTCAACATGACTACAGTAAATATATTTACTGAATGATAATAGACTGCAAGCCCTGGGACAGTAGGACTGATTGTATCCCTAGGATGTCGCCCAGGGGCTAGGCATGAAGCAAAAACCCAAATTGTTCTTAAGTGAATGGAAGGCTTGCAGGGTGGCCTCGGGCAGTTTTCTGGATGTCTTCGGGCTTCATTTTCCACGACTGTGAGAAGAAGCTAATCATGTCTTCCATCTTGCCTCAGGGCATTGTTGTCATGACAAGATTAAAGAGATGAAGTAACAGGTATTCAAATTCACTCACAAATATAACATCTATGCGGTGGTGGAATTTATTTTTTAAAATATAGTTTTTGGAGTAGGGATAAATAAGTGCATGTCCTTGGTAAAGAAGACCAAGGGGCAGTCATATTCTTTGAAAGTCAAGGGACTCCTTAAAACTCTATGACATCTCTGTATATTCCCAGAAGCCTAACCCCAAATCACATGTCATGAATGAGGCGGGCTGAATGTGATGACCCAAAATGTGGCCCTGAAGAGTGAGTTGGTACAAGGAGAGCATGGTCCTTCAAAGAATCAAGTAGAGGAAACTGCTTGGATCACTCCATTCACTACAAATGATACTGCTGCTCCCTTTCCAGGTCCTTTTAAGGCCTTTGGGGGAGGCGGAAGAGATCAGAATCCCATTCATGGTACCTTCCTTTCACACGCAATTGTCCTTGGGAGGAGGAGGAGGCTAGGCCTCAAGGGCACAGGGCCTGGGGAATACTGAAGGACATATGGTGCTTTGGCGAAAGGAGGATGAACCAGTGTGCTAGTGGCCGTGCGGTAATGAAGGTGGAGATGTAAAACAGAGCAAGTCATCCACCCAACAACCCATGCCATGGGACCGGGGTCCTACGGCACGCAGGCTGCAAACCACTTTGGAAGGGCGATTCTGTCTAATCAGGGCTGCTCACCACAGCTCTGTGCTTGCCCCAACCCATGATGGTTCACTCCAGGACTCCTGATGAGTTTATCATAAAATCTCTTAGGAAAGTAGAGTTTTTAATCACCTCGCTTTACCCAAGGACCCTTCCATTTTTTCTGACAATAAATGTTTCCAAATGCCTACCATGTGAGAAAAGGGAGGTAGTGGTGCAGAGATCAAGCAATCAGCTGCTAAGACAAATGTGATGCTTTGAACCCCCAAGCCTCTCTGCAGGAGAAAGAGGGGTGAGCTGCTTCCGTGAAGACTGACAACCTAGGAAACACTGTGGAGCTGTCCTCCTCTGCCCCATGGCATTGCTGACTCACAATCAACTTGATGCAATGAGTTTGGCTCGGCTGTTTGTTTGTCTTAGCTGTTAATTTGTTTTGGGGGTTTTTTTTGGAGGGGGGGGAAATCACTATTGTTTGTTTAATTAATTAATCAATCATTTTAGTGGGAGCTCTTGAAGTTCTTCTAACAATCCATACATCAAATGTATCAAGCACATTTGTACATATGTTGTCAGCATTTTAAAAACATTTTCTTTCTGCTTGAGCCCTTGGTTATTAGATGCCCCTTCCCCCCCCCCCCCTTTGCCATCCTCCAACCCTCATGGACCCCTGGTAAATTATAAATTATTATTATTTTCATATCTTAGACCATCTATTGACTCCCTTTGCCCGCATTTCTGTTGTTCATCCCCCTGGACAGGAGAGGGTGGGGGTGTTATATAGCGATCATTGTAATTGGTTCCCCATTTCTCCCCCCTTCCCCTCCCCCTCATGGTACCGTACTTGGCTATTTTTAAACCATATAAAAATTCTCAACTCCTGTGGAAGGGGACTCATCCTGTTTACTCGAAGAAAAGATACCAATGCTCAGAGAAACACTCACCTGCGCAAGGTCCCAATGAGTAATTATCAGAGCCAGCATTTGAGGCTGGGTGGGTCCAACTCCAGACACTACTTTTCATTCATAAAGCGTTATGCCCTTAGATCTCGAGTCAGCTGGTCTGTTGTAATACTCTGTTGCCGCCACAGTTTGAGTTAGGCCAATCCACTTCCACGCCTTCCACGAAACCCTTCCCCAAATTCTCCCCACAACTGAACAGGGTTCCCAGCTCAGCTTGGCTCAGATTTGCTTCACAAAAGTTCTCCAGCCTAGTCGGTTCAAAGTCACGGTGAGCAGGTGTACAGCAGAACGCGAAACGCCGCCTAGGCTGCGCCTTCGTCACAACTGCTCTTGAGCCTGAGCCCGTGATGGCAGACCCTGTGTCCGTTCACCTTGTTGAAGGCCTTCCTCTTCTTGCTGCTCTTCTTTACTAGAGATGCTGTCCTTCCCCAGAGACTGGTCTCTCCTGACAGCATGTCCGAAGCACATGCGACAAAGTCTCACCAGCCTTATTTCTGAGGACTATTCTCACTGTACTTCCCTCAAGGCAGAGTTCTTTGTCCAGTCCTCGGTATTTTTCAATGTTCTTCACCAGAACCATAACTCAAATGCATTTATTTTTCTTTTGGTCTTCCTTATTCATTGTCTCACTCTATTTATTTTTTTTTTTGTATCATTTTATTGGGGGCTCATAGAGCTCTCATCACAACCCATATATCCATCCATTGTGTCAAGCACATTTGTACATTTGTTGCCATCTTCATTTCGTTTTTTGTTTTTTGGGGCATCACTGCCCTCTGGTGGTGGGAGTAGGAGACCCAGCCTTTGCTCTGTGGAGCTGGAATTGAACCTCCATCCCAGTGGGCCTCAGTCCCGCACACAACCACTACTCCACCAGGGCTCAGCCCATCATCTTCATTTTTAAAACATTTTCTTTCTACTTGAGCCCTTGATATCAGCTCATTTTTTCCTTCCTTCCCCCACCCGCCCTCCCTCATGAACTCTTGACTATTTACAAATTATTATTATTATTTTCATGTCTTACATTGATCAATGTCTCCCTTCATCCACTATTCTATTGTCCATTCCCCTGGGGGGGGCGGGTTTAATAGATAGATCACTGTGATTGGTTCCTGCTTTCTGCCTCCACCTTCCCCTCCCCCTCCTGCTATCACTACTCTCATTACTGGTGGTTCGGGTTCTCTGTCCTGGAGTCCCTGTGCTTTCAGCTCTTCTCTGTACCAGTGCACATGCTCTGGTCTAGCTGGATTTGTAAGGTAGAATTGGGGTCATGATAGTGGTGGGAGGTAGCATTAAAGAACTAGAGGAAAGTTATGTGTTTCATCACTGCTATGCCGCACCCTGACTGGCTCGGGTCTTCCTGTGGCCCTTCTGTAAAGGGATGTCCAATTGTCTACAAATGGGTTTGGGGTCTCCATTCTATGCTCCTCCTCATTCACATTGACAGGAATTTTTCTTCTGAGTCTTGAATGCCTGATACCTGATCCCATCAACACCTTAGGATCACACAGGCTGGTATGCTTCTTCCTTGTGGGCTTTGGTGCTTTTCAGCTAGATCGTTGCTAATTTATTCTCTAGCCTTTAAGACTCCAGAGGCTTTTGATAGTCGAGCACCATCAGCTTTCTTCACCACATTTGCTTATGCATCCATTTTGTCTTCAGTGAACCAGTCGATCAACATCTAACTTTCATGTTTTTTCTACATCCTCTTTTCACTTCCATTTTCCTTTCCTCTTACTTCCGGAGTTTTTGTTAGTGATATTTATTTCCCTTCTTTATTTTTATCCCTTATTTTAATTTTTTCCTTTTTCTATTAAATTCTTTTTTTATGATTTGTTTACTTGTTTCCCCTGCTTGTATTTTCTGTTTGCTCATTTGTCTTTCAATTTTTGGCTTTGTTTTTCCTTTGTTATCCTGATGAGAAACAACAATGCCCAAAAGCATTGCCTTCCTTCAGCACTGCCTGAAAGACAGGATATCCATATCTCCTGGAGCCCCACTCTCTAGGTGAGGGCCACTACCCACTCATGCACTACCTCATCAAGGATCACAGCCAACACCAGCCAAACCCGTTCTCAACTGTACTCCTGCCATTCTCTATGACATCTATCAGGAGATAAATAGTGAGTGTCTCAGAACACGCCATCATACAATAACTAAACAAATAATTATACATACAACAGTACAGCAATGTTTTGGAGACAATAGACAATTTCAGCTGCCACACACCAAAAAAGATAGGGTGATTCACACAAATGACCAAAATACAGAGTCAGAAAACTTCTGAAGAAATGGCATTGAAGCTACCTAATAAGAAAGCCAAATGATATTTAGGTACCTTGAGTAGATTATGACAAAGACTGAGAAAGCTACAAAAAAAACAAGAAAAACTTTAAAATTCAAGAAAATACCATAAGAACTGAAAAAATAAAAAATTAGACAGTATCTAAAAACAACAAATAGAAACGCACAATATTAATAATAAGATTCAGAAATAGATAATGCACTGAAAGGGCAAACACATAAAACTGAATCAAAATAAGATCAAATTATGAGAGTGAAAACAAACCTCAATACATATCTATCAAAGGAATAATCTGAAAAAAGGAACAGTAACAAAACAAAACAAAAACTCAAAGAAATTCTACATATTATGTTGTACACCATCAACAGGAATAAATTAACTTTTGTTTCAGTTGAAATACAACTTTTATTTTTAAAGACCACTGTTTAAATTGTCAAATAATTATTGGGAGAAAACCTCCCTACTATCCCAAAAGATAAGAAGCTAGGCATTCAAAACACTGAATGAACTCCAAACAAGATCCATCACAAAAGTAAAGAACAAAGATTCTAAGCTTTCCAAAACCAAAGACAAAGAAAGAATCTTATAAGGTCCATGGGAAAAATGGAAAGTTACCTTCAAAGACAACCAGTGAGACTAAGCTCTAATTTCTCAGTAGAAAACATGCCAACAATTGGTGGGATTTGAGCAAGTGCACTACATCCGAGAATAAGTACAAGAAGCCAACTGAATGAAGATCAAACATGATAATAGGACACAAGGAAAGTTTTGGATAAACTAGAGGAAAGAACTAAGATGCAAAAGACATTTATAGAGGTATAAACATAGGCATGTACATGTGTAAATATACTAACATATAATGATTGATAGGCATATAGGTCTGTGTACATCAATTTATAGGTTAAGTATTAAGGTAGCAGATGAACTCCCTCAACACAAGAACACTGCTCTAATAACCTGCCAGTCTGTGATGCTCACCTTCCTGACATAATCGCTGAAGACAAAATGGGTGCATAAGTTAATATCATGAAGAAAGCTAATGGTGCCTGGCTATTAAAGGATAGAGCATCTGGAGTCTTAAAGACTTGAAGTTAAACAGGCAACCATCTAGCAGGGAAACAACAAAACCCACATGGAAGAAGCATACCAACTTGGATGATCATAAAGTATCAATGGGATTAGGTATTGGAAGACCCAAAATAAATAATCATTTTGATGTGAAAAAGGGGGGGTCAGAATGGAGACTCAAAGCCCATCTGTAAACAATTGGACATTTCCTCACAGAAGCATCACAAGGAAGGGAAGAACCAACCAGGGTGCAGTATAGCACTAAAGAAACACACAACAGCTGAGCCCTGGTGGCATAAGTGGTTGAGTGAGGAACTGCAGCCTGCGGGATTGGTGGTTCAAAACCAGCGGCGGCTCTCAAGAGCGGAACTGGGTAGCGCCCACAACTACCAGAGGCAGTGATGCCCACAAAAAAAAAAAAAAGAAGAAGAAGAAACACACAACAGTCCTATAGTTCTTTAATGCTTCCTCCCTCCCACCATCATGACTCCAGTTCTATCTTACAAATCTGGCTAGACCAGAGCACGTACACTATTACAGCTAAGAGCTTTTGACACACAGAATCCAGGACAGATAAACCCCTCAGGAACAGTAATGGGAGGAGTGATACCATGAGGGTAGGGGGAAGGTTGGGGGAGGAGGGGGAGAAAAGAGGAACCAGTCTAATGATTGATGTACAACACCCTCCCTGCCAAGGGGGATGAACAACCGAAGTATGGGTGAAGGGAGACAGCAGACAGTGTAAAATATGAAAGTAAAATAATTCATAAATTATCAAAGGTTCACCAGGGTGGGATGGTGGGGGAGGAAGGGAAAAAAAGAGGCGCTGATACTAAGGGCTCAAGGAGAAAGAAAATGCTTTGGAAATGATGATGGCAACATATGTACAAATGTGCCTGGTACAGTTGATGCATAGATTGTTATAAGATATATAAGAACCCCCAATAAGGTGATAAAATGCAATTAATCATGCATCCAAGAAGGCAATGAGATGACACATATAAAACTGCAAGAAAATAATTCCAAGCCAGAAAATTTGTTCCATAAATATGACAGTGAAATTATGACCTTTCCAGGTAAGCATAAATAAAAGGAATTTTTCCAGCCAGATCAACGTTTCAAGAAATATTTAAGAGAGTTCTTCAGACAGAGAAGAAACAAAGTGAGATAACAACCAGAGACAAACAAATATATCAACACTACCTAGTAGGGGACCCAGATATAGAAACAAACAAAGTAAAACGAGGCTTAGTCTATTTTCTCTCTATATCAGCGGTCTCCATAGTGGATTTGAAGTGCTCAAGGAAGCACAAAGAGGAAAAAGGTATACCTTAAGGGATTCTAATATTTCTCCACCACTTGCTTGACAGTTTGTCCGACTCTGGTGGCTTGGGAATTGCTGTGAAGCTGGAGGATGAGAGCAAAAAAGAACTCACTCATCCGTACCAGGGAGCCTGCAAGCCGGCCAGTTGGTCAACTGACCGGAAGAGATCCATCACTCATGTCCGTTCTCAAGCTAGAGAGCGATCTCACCGATATGACGTGCAAGTGACATTTTACTGAAGATCATCTCATACTGGATGGAGCAGAATACCGACAGAGAGCTGCCAGGGGTTCAGAAGAGGACATGGAGCAAGAGGTGTCATTGCTGATGTCAGATGGACCTTGGCTGCAAGTGGAGAACACCAGAAAGATGTCTACTGTGCTTTATTGACTGTGCAAAGGCATTCAACTGTCTTTGGACAGCCTTGAGAAGAATGAGAATTCCAGAACACTTCACTGTGCTCCTGTGGAACTTGTACATGAATCAAAAGGCAGTTAAGCAAGCAAAATAAAGTGATATCACATGGCTGAAAATAAGGCAAAGTGTGCTTCAGAGGTGTATCCTCTCACCACAATCTGTATTCTGAGGAAATCGTCATAGAAGTCGTGCCCACCCACGACACAACCTTGTTTGATGGAAACTGAGGAGGGCTCCAAGCACTCGCTGCTGATGATAAAGATTGCAGCCTTCAGTGTAAATTACAACTCAAGGTAAAGCAAACTAAAATCCTCACAACTGGATCGACAGGCATGGGAAACATAGGAAAACAAAGCTGCGGGGGATTTTGGTCTTGCTTGAATCCACAATCAATGCTCATTGAAGCAGCAGTCAAGAGTTCAAACAATAAACACGATGCATTGGATAAAATCTGCTGCACAAGATCTATTTAAAGTATTAAAAAGCAAGGATGCCACTTTGAAGATGAAGGTGCACCTAACCCAAGGCGTGGTATGTTCAATCACCTTAAATACATGTGAACGTTGGACATTAAATAAAAAAGAATTGAGACATTTGGATTATGGTGTTGGTAAAGAATGATAATAATAATAAAGTGTCGTGGATTGATCAAAGAAAAACCAAACCTGTTTTGGGAGAAGTACAGCCAGGATCGAGCCACCAGCTCTCAGAGACCAGTCCCTGGAGAAGGACAGCATGCTTGGTAAAGTAAAGGGCGAGTGACAAAGAAGGCCCTTGAAAAGAGGGCGCGACGCCAGCGTGACGCCATAGCTGTGACAATGGGCTCACGCAGAGGAACAACTGTGGGAATGGGTCAGACTGGGCAGCGCTTTGTTCTCTTGTATACAGGGTCTCAGGAGTTAGAACCGATTTGACG
The DNA here is from genome assembly GCA_004026705.1 of Nesogale talazaci. Lineage (NCBI taxonomy): Eukaryota > Metazoa > Chordata > Mammalia > Afrosoricida > Tenrecidae > Nesogale > Nesogale talazaci. The sequence goes on from PVJH01009452.1 coordinate 57,296, forward strand.
GCACCTAGCAACATCCTTTCTCTCTGCGTATCTGAATAATTTCTCTTTCCGTACATCAATGCAACATATTCCTTTATGCAATAAAACAAAGAAAAATCCAACAGTAAACATACAACTAGCATTAGATGGGAAAAACAGAAGAGAAAATTCAAAGTAAGCTCAGTTCCTCATCTTTTAGAGGAGAGCTAAGAGGTCATATTTAAAGCAAATTTTGTACATCTTGTTTGAAGCCTGCAAGGAAACATTGGTAGACCAAACCCAGAAATGCTCGAAAATGACTACTACTTAGAAGTGGGCTTAAGTGGACTGGTAGGGTAGGAGATTTACTTTCTTAAACCGCTTTTCTTTTTTCAAAGAAATTGTTCTTTTTATTATTTGATAACAAAATTCCTAGATAGCCAAAAAAAGAATTATTACTACCCACAAAAGCTTGGTGACAAACATAAAATGACAATGTCACTGCTGTCTCTTTTACAGAACATATCTGGAGTCATCTATATACCCCTCCATCTACGAGTAGAGCATGCCCAAATGCCCACACTTGCCCTCAAGAGGTACTGATGCCCTGAGATTTGTGTGACTAAGTGACTGAGAATACCAAAAGGGCTTTTGAGATGGTTCACCAGGACGTTCTCACTATTCCTGGAATGACAAGAGCTCCCTAAACTTCACAGCAAAAGAGCATTCAGTTCAATAAAAGAAATTTCTCAAGTCTCAGGGGAACGTCATTCTGGAACAGCCTGTCAGAGGAAGGTGTCTTGGAGAGCATAAGAATGCACTTATGAGCAGAGCCCAGCCGCTCCTGAGGGCCCTCACGCCTCAGCAACAGAGGCCAGGAGATCCAGTCTGAGGCTGCTCGCTTGCTTCCTTTCCTGACGGAGCCTGCTTTTAGTTCCACCATCACCACCACCTTTTTTTGGTACCAGTTTTCCCGTGATATAATTTCATAAGCCACACAAGTCACCATTTGAAGGATATAATCCTCTAGTTGTATTTGCGTGCATTCATTCAGAGCTGAAAGATCACACCCACATGGAAAATTCAAACATTTTCATTATCCTGAAAAGAAACCCCACACTTTCTAGAAATCAACCCTATCTCCGAAAACCTTCTCCTAACCAAACCTGGCAACCACTAATCTCACTTCACACTCTATAGGCCTATTCTGGACATGTTCCATACTTCTAGAATCAAAGGATATGTGGTCTTTTGTGACCAGTTCTCTGCACACACAAGGTTGCCATGACTTGACAGCAATTCCGTGAGACCCAGTAACAAGTAGGTGCATACCTTCTTGTTTATGTTTTCCATTACACAAGAAATATACAAGCCTACACTTCTGTGAAATGTTTTTCTCAAATAAAGCTAAGTCCTCTGATAAAATCATAGTCCTTCTTGTATTTCCTCAAAGATAATTAATGCTTTGAATTTGCATTCTAACCTTCCCACATCAGAGTTCAACAAACTTTTTCTGTCAAAGAACACATAGTACACGTACAAGGATGTCCAAAAGTGTTGCCAATGAGTTCTAGTTCATACCTGCATAGCTTAAGTGCAAGCAAAATATTTTTAAACATCTGAGTCTTTAAATGCTTTCCAAAGCAGCCAGCCTCATCGTTCTCCAACAGAGCAGCTCGTAAGTGAACGACTGACCTGTGGCATCACGGGATCTCTTAGGGGACTGACTCCTAAACCAGTTACATTCAAAGCCGAGAGGTGAGCCTAGCAGGTTGTAGGGACTGTGTGGGCAAGAATCCCAGTGGGGTAATCTTGATGTTCTGGAAGGACATAGGATAATCATGGGAGTTTACTATGAAGTTTTTGTGTGTGTCTTTTAAGTGGAAAATTACATTGGTAAGCAAAAGGCCAGGAAAGTTGCATCAAAGAATGTTTGCCATCACAACAAGCTCATTCTTTGAGCTTGTCCTGTGAGAGCTTTGTTGGACTACTTTAACTCATCCTTCCTAGCACTGATCTTGCCCATTTAGACTTCTTTTTGTTCCCCAAACTCCAAGGACATTTAAAAGGATCACTGTTTGGGTCATTCAAGGATGCAAAACTGTTCTTTTGACATGGTAGAAGGCAAAAGGTACAGAATGACTGGAGGAAGTGTTAGGGAGATGGAAATGCCATTTTCAGAAGTCCATAGACCTAGATGGAAAATATGTCAAGCTACCAAAAAAACAGTTTTTATTTTTATATTTTTGTCTAATAAATGTTTCTACAGTCTAATGGCAATACTTTTTTTATTTACTCTCAGATTTTAGCCTATGGGTCCTAAGGTCCATGATACAATTATTCATCTCTGGCGTCAACTCAAAAGGAGTCACAAACAAAAACAGAGACTGTGCAAAAGGAAATACTGGCACGTGTATGAGCATGGCTGCATTCCAGGAAAACTTTACAAAGCGTTTGGCTCACGACCTATCGTTGCCTATCACCATGCCATAGGGCTGGGGTAAAGGAGCTTTTTCCCTTAGGGCCAATTAGATATTGACAATGTCATTTGAGGATCATACAAAATTATCAACTTAAAAATTAGCCAGCTGTATTTGGTCAAACATGTACTTGACTCGCTCCAAATGTGATGGCGAGAACCCCTTCTCTTTGGTGAGGTGAGTGATGCTATGTGGTACTGAGGATCTGACAGGCCTTCTATGACTCGCAGGTCAATCATTCCTCACCCCTGCTCTAGGGATGTGTCAGACAGTTTAAAGTTTGTCCTGTTCTTTGTAAATCTAGAGCAGGGATCTAGAGGGATTCATGTTTCCATAAATAAATTTATGAAACGTGTCGGACTTTTTTTTGGTGGGGGGGCTACCCAGTGCTGCTCCTGAGAGCCGCCGCTGGATTTGAACCGCCAAGCCCACGGGCTGCAGTCCCGCACTCAACCACTTACACCACCAGGGCTCAGCCCGTGTCAGACATTTTCCAGTTTGTTTTGTTGTTTGTAAATGTAGAGCAGGGATCTAGAGAGATTCATATTTTCATAAATAAATTTTACTGTAACGCAGCCACATCCATTTACTTATGTTTTACCTATGCCAGTCGGGTTACAAAAGCACCACTGAGTAATTACACAAAGCCTACAATATTTACTATCTAGAGCTTTACAGGAAAAGTTTGCTGAACGCTGCTATCAGAAAAAAAAAAAGACTTTTAATGCCTAAAAAATAAATAAAGTGATAGATAACCATTGCTGTCACGTTGACTCCAACTTTAAGAGTAAACCTGCCTCACAGGGCTTCTAAGGTTGTAAACCTTTGTAGGAGCAGGCTGCCATGTTTTCCTCCTATGAGGCACCTGAGGGGATGGACTACCAACCTTTCAGTTAGCAGGTGAGTGCTTCAGCACTGGGCCACCAAAGTTCTTTGGGTAATGAAAGACTAAGTGTATACTCTGTAACTTAATTTTCTTCATCCAACAGTGTGTTTGGAGCTCAACCCACGGTGATATGTGTATATGTAACCACCACCATTACTACTCACTTACTACAACATGAGCTTCCCTCATTTGACTATCTATCATATCTCACTTAGACCTGGTCTAACTGATGCACATTTGAATCACTTCCAATATTTCACCATTATAAACAACACTGCAATAAACATCCTGGAATGCTGTCTGGAGCTCAGGTGCCAGTGTTTCTACAGGGTCCGTGGCGGATCACAAAGTATGGGAACCTTTCACTGTACAGATACTGTCCCTTGTCTCTCTCATACCCAACATCTTACTTAGCAAAGAGAGCTTTCAAGGCTGTCAGCAGGCCACAGGTCCCCAGGCCATTGGTGAATCTGATGCATCTGTCAATGGCTGTCGAAGCCAGGCCAAAGAGCTTGTTTACAGAGTGGCTCAGCTCTTGGACACAGTCGATGACTTCTCCGTGCTCCTGGGCAGCAAACAGACAAACAAGAAGTGAGTTGAGGTAGAGAACATCCGACTCAGCCACAGCGAGGTAGCAGGAGACCTACCTCCAAGCATGCGTGAAGTACCATCACTTATCAGATGGGTGGAACTACAGTCACAGCTATAGGGACAGCTCTCAGTCACCGGGGGAAGGGAGTCAGAGAGGACAATGAGATCACAGAACTCAACTCTTAATACAGAGGCAGAGGCAGATGTCCAATTTACTTGGTACTTTCATTTTCTCTCTCTTTTTCTGATTCTTAGGATTACAGCTCTCACTTTTGCTCTCAAGTAAAGACTCAAAGTCTCTAGGAAGGATTCAAAGACAATCCCAGAGAAAGTAGTCAAAGGACATGCTTCCATCAGAGGCAAGAATATAACTGAAGTGGCTCAGACTTCCTAAGGACATCCCTAGAAAAATGGCGTGGGGCAACCTAATTTGATTACTGCAACATCCATTCTTAAAGGTCAATTCACCTTAGATGATCTGAAAACAAAATACTGAGACTGAAATGACTTCTATCCCCCGGGCGACCTGTAGTCCTCTTTCCCAGTGAAACTCTCTTATGGGTCTGTCCATGAATGCTAAGCTTGTGTTCATTTACCTATCTTCCTCAAAAGAAAACCAAAACTCAAATGTTCTGCCGTCAAGTAGATTCCAACTTCCAGTGACCCTACAGGACCTAGTCGAGCCACTCCTGAGTTTCTGAGACTGTGACTCTGTACTGGAGCAGACACCCTCATCTTTCTGTGGGGAACCACTGATCCTGCAGTAAGTAGCTCAATAATTAACCCACCATGCCACCAGCACCCCTTTCATTAGAGGAAAGCCTACTGTTACTATAAAGTCCACTGCTATTTCAATCTCAGAGGAGATAAGCAATTTCCTGCCCCAAGATTTCATTCTGTCTACCAAACCTTTATTGGAGGTTTTACATTAAAAACTGATAGCATTTCTGTGGTCTCATTTCACATTTAGATTGCAAGAAGCCAACCTACTTTTTACACACCTGATCCCTTTTTTCACAGCTGATTCCCACCTCAAGCCCTCTTCTGTGCATTCCACCTGCAACCCTTTCAGACTTAACCTCAAGCCAGGCAAACAGAGCCTGAAGCTATCCGGTCACTGGCAGGATGAAGATATTACCAAGGGCACCGCACTGATCTGGATGAGGAGGTGGCTCTCTTCCATGTCACCATACTTCAGCTGGTAGGGTTTGTATGGGCCATATACAGCATCCACCAGTTCCGTGACTTTCACTGGGTTGTGTTCATCTTTAGGAAATCAGAAATGAAAAATAATGAGCAAAAATCCTAAAACAAGGCAATGGAAAACAACTCCAATAAAGGCACTCAACTGGAACGCTTCCTGTGTTTCATCTTTGGGAGTGATTACATTTTATTAGTATATGTCAAAATTATGTCATCATCCCCCAAAATATCTGGGGGGGGGTGCGGGGGGAGGCAGGTCTCTCACCTAATTCTAGTCCCAATCGAAGAACAGTTTATTCTTATGACATGGCACTGCTTGATGCTCATCCATGTGAGGGGATCTCTGAAGAGATGGGTGCTACCTAAAAGTGTGAGGAAGAACTAGATGGTGCCTGATTCTCAGAAGGAATAGTGTCAGAGGTCTTCAAACAAGCAGTCATCTAAGTGACCTGGCCAATAGGAACATGTGGGATTAATAAGGTCACTGTTTGGTTGGAGGGCAAAGAGATAAATGGCTCGGTGTATCCCACCTCTTTTCCCTTGCTCTCTGGTGAGTGAACCAGTGCAGTGGGTGACTGCTGGTTCTCTGCCTCAAGTCGTGGGACACCCAACCTGTGGACCATATCACTAAAGCTTGAGTTCCTTCAAGACCTGCTTTGCCACACTGCTGGTGCATACATCACTTGAGCTGAGGACTGTTGGATCCTGTCACCTGGCTGACTGTTGGTGACCCATACTACTGTTTGCTGCCTGTGGCTGGACCTCCTGCATTGGTCTGCTTCCTTAACCTTGGACCCAGCAGCCCTTGTGAGTTGAAGGACTTCCAGTATATTAACTGTTTCATGGAAGTGAGTTGAACTGAGCCCTCTGTACTGCTGTGTGGACTTATTAGCCGTCATATTCCTTCATGCTGTATATATCTATCATACATATCTATATATACATATAGATCCAAATATGTTTGTGGGTATGTGTGTGCAAAATCATAAGTGTCCTAGGTTTGTTTCTTTAGAGAACCCTGTCTAACACAGTGAGGCACCAACTAAGTCCACATGAATAAAGTACACTAGCTTGTGTGACCCAAGGATTACAAATTATTAAAGCCCAAATCTGCATGAGGGAAGGTTTCAAGAGCTTAAATTGTGAACATCCATTTGCAGAAGGTTATGGATGACAGTGCACATGCAAAATTCATTTGCAGGGTTCCCAAATGCATTAAGTCTCTAGTGACCCCCGCTATGCGCTAGTTGAGGGATGTGACCAGTTTCGTCATCAGACAGAGAACACTGTAAAGACAAGTTATGAGGCTGAGCCCCAGTGGTGTAAGTGGTTGAGTGCGGTACTGCGGCCCGTAGGCTTGACGGTTCAAATCCAGCGGTGGCTCTCAGGAGCAGCGCTGGGTAGCTCCCACAACCACCAGAGGGCAGTGATGCCCAACAACAACAAAAAAAGAAAAAAGAAAAAAAAGTTATAGTAGATTTAGTAGGTTAAAATGTAATATTTTATATCCCATTGAAAAGTTGTTTTAGGGACTGCACCCCGGTTGTGTAGTGGTTGAGTGCAGGACTGTGGCCCACAGGCTTGGTGGTTCAAATCCAGCAGCAGCTCTCCAGGGGCAAGGCTGGGTAGCTCCCACAAGCACCAGAGGGCAGTGATGCCCACAAAAAAAAAAAAAAGAAAAGTTGTTCTAAAAGAAAAAAGTACAGGGGAAATACATATGGATTGAGCCTCCAGTGAATCCCCCCACCCCCTGCCCCGGATGCATGGAAACGGGGCAGGTGGGGTAGAAATGGTGAGAGCGCAAACACGGTCCATGGATTGTTATGGGTGTCGCAGAACAGTATGTATACGAATTGTGAATGGGCCTCTAATTCATTTTCTTCCCACTTCATTTTGTGCAAGGCAACAATTTGTATATGTACAATCTAATGACGCTGATGATTCTTCTAGTTCAACAACCATTCTTTTCCTTTACTGAGTTGTCTCTACTTAACATTTAACATAAACTCAGTATCTTCAGGGTTCCTAGCTAGTAATCCAAGTGGATATTATCCACCAGACCTCATTACTCTCTCACTGCCACTGAGTTGCTGCTGACTCACAGTGAGCCCACAGGTCAGAGCAGACCTGCCCCTGCGGGTTTCCAAGAACTATAGTCGACTAGATGGCACTGAGTTTTTTGATAACATGTCATATGACTATGTCTGGTGTTGCTTAACATTTTGTCCTGAGCCTTCAATACCAAAAATTAGGCCGTTTTTACTTAAATTAACAAATTAAATACATTTTCACCTATTCACAATGCTGTCATAAAAAATGGTATATACAAGTACAAAAGGCACACACATTGTTGGAAACCAGAATCCTCACTGTAGACAAGGGAAATACAACTGGAAATGGCAGGAGATAAAAAAAAAGTCTGTAGCGTTGGATTTTATTTGGAAATGCCAGTATAAACTTCTAATGTAAATATTGATTTCCTAGCTGTGTTCAGTAAAATGGCCTATATGTAACAACATTCGAGCAACAGTGATATTAGCGTCATACTATGGTGTCCTCTAAAAAAACAAGATTCCTTGTGAAAGTGGCTTATTCTCAGGTTCCTGAGGCAGGGAAATCAAAAGATGTTTGTGGAAATGTTTGTGTCCAAAACCAAGGAGGTGGGCTGAGCCCCAGTGGCGTAAGTGGTTGAGTGTGGGTCTGCGGCCCGCGGGTTTGATGGTTCAAATCCAGCGGTGGCTCTCAGGAGCAGCGCCAGGTAGCTCCCACGACCACCAGAAGGTAGTGATGCCCACGAAAAAGAAAAAAAGGAGGTATTAAAAGACTAATAGCAATATGTGGATATATATGAAGGGAGTAGCAAAAATACCCAATGTGATCAGAGGAGTATAGTGCATTTGGAGTTGGTTCCACCATGTCAGACTTGTTCACTAAGCTTTCTCTTTAGAGGTTCTGAAAAGATTGCATAACAGTGTGTGACACCAAAAAAGGCCTGATTTGTGGCAGACAGGGGACTGGTTTTGCCACCACGACAATGAACCTGCTCACTCAGCCTTCTCAATGTGTCAGTTTTAGGCGTGAAAAAAAAAAGCATGTCTCTCTTGCCCTGTGTACCTGACTCACCTGACCTCACTCCATGACTTCTTTTTGTTTCCGAGAATACAGAAAGCCATGAAAGGACAGCCATTTGCTGTTGTAGAAGAGGTGAAGAAAAAATAAAAAGGGAGCTACTATAAGCTATACAAATCGATGAGTTTGAAAAATGAATCCAAGAATGGAATTGCAAATTTGACAAATGTTTAAGTGTAATGGAGAGTACTTTGAAGGTGATAAGGTTGCTCTGTAAAAAGAATTTATTATATAACTTTTAAAAAATTGCATTTGGGGGGGAAGATTCCCTTGTACGTGTGTGTGTGTGTGTGTGTGTGTGTGTGTGTGTGTGTGTCAACCAGACGCAGGGCATCCCCTGACCATATGTGAACTAATATGAGTATTGAAATACATGACAGAAATAGGCCATAAGACATTGAATGAAAGACTCTCTAAGTTCATAATGACATTATATGCTGTTCCTGTGGTGGTGGCAGTTAGCTGCCATCCAGGTGGTTCCAGCCCATATCAACTCCATGCACAGCAGAATGAAACACTGCACAGCCCTATGCCATCCTTACAATCAGTCCTATGCCCAAGTCCACTGTTGCAGCTATTGAGTCAGTCCACTTCATTGAGGGCCTTCCTCTCTTCCACCGCCCCTCCACTTTAGCAAACATGATGTCCGTTTCCAGGGACAGGTCTCTCCTGACAATATGTCCAAAGCACGTATGAGGAAGTCTTGCCGCCCTGCTTCTGAGGCGCAGTCTGGCCTTACTTCCTCCAAGATAGAAGGTTTGTTCTTTGAGCTGCCCGTGGCGCTTTCAATGGTCTTTGCCAGCACCCCAGTTCAAATGTACGGATTCTCCTCTGCTCTTCCTTATTCAATATCCAGCTTTCATGTACATATGACATGAATGAGTGGCTTGAGTCAGGCACACCTTGGGCCTTAAAAGAACATCTGTGCTTTTGGGTACTCTAAAGAGATCTTGTGTACCAAATTTACCTTATACAATGCAATTTTATATCTCTCGACTGCTACTTCCATGACCATTGATTGTGGATCTAAGCAAGACAGAATCCTTGACAACTTCAAGTTCTTCTCCATTTACCATCTGTTCAGTTGTGAAGCCTTTGATCTTCTTTACATTGAGTTCTCATCCGTACTGAAGGCTGCAATCTTTGATCCTCATCAAGCGGCACTCATGTACTCTTCTGTTGATTTCATGTTTGGGAGTGTAGGAGTAGAGTCTAGCCTGTCCATCTGGGGATAGCCAATGTTAGACCTCTGCATGGGCATGGCTTTCTCCTGAGAATTCCGGGAAATCTCACAGAATTTTCCCCTTGGGGATGAGACACACAAGACTCAGTCCTTGGGAGACATTGCAGCTGACAAGACACATGGCATAGACCCTAAGCCCTGGAAACTGGAGTAGCCACAGGAGACCCCTGCCAACACTGAGAGGCTTCTACTGCCACCAAATACACAAGATTCTGCACCCACTGACCTTTGATTATCCTGGTGTCATTGTGCATGCTTCGTGCATTGGAAGAAGACTTTATAGACTGGTATTGGACATATGGGCTTGGACTGGATTGGGTTAGGATGCTTTCTCAATGTTCCATTCCTCTTGTATATAAACCACTCCCTTATATACATATGCATGTTTATGAATTTGCTTCTCTAGTCTACCTGGACTAACACAATCAGCAAGTGCTTTAAGTGTTATTTCCTTTCTGCAAGCAAGGTGGTTTCACCTGCATATCATAGGTGATAAATAAGTCTTCCTTTAATACTGATGCCACCTTCTTCTTCTTATAGTCTAGCTTCTCGATTATTTGTTCAGATACAGACTGAAGAAGTGTGGTGTGTCCTGATTTTAAGCCATGCAGTATTTATTCCCTTGTTCCATAAGTATAACTTCCTCTGAAGTTCCATAGGAGCACAATAAAGTGTTCTGGAATACCCAATCTTCTCAAGGTTATCCATAGTATATTATGATCCACACAGTCAAAAGTCTTGGCAGAGTCCATGAAACACAAGTAAACATATTTCTAGTATTCTGTTTTCATCCGTCTAACATCAGCAATGATATCCCTTGTTCCGGGTCCTCTTCTGAATCCAGCCTGAATTAGAAGATCACCACTTAGACTCAACAAAGTAAAAATGTCTTCGAACAAGGATGTTCAATAGATGGTAAAATCACTGGGTATGTGACTCTCAGGATGTAACACAGTGGTTAGGTGTTGGGTTGCTAACTGCAAGGTCAGCTCCACAAGAGAGATCCAAGGCTTTCTATTCCCATAAGTAGTTTTAGTCTCAGAACTCACAGGGGAAGCTCGCCACTGCCCAGAGTATCTCTATGAGTTGGCACAAACTTGACAGCATTGAATTTTGTGTTGTTTTGTTTTGTTTTACAGACTCATGGCACAGTAGTTAAGCATTCCGCCACTACTGAAAAACTAGTGTTTAGAACCCAGCAGTCACTCGGTGGGAAAAAGATGTAGCAGTTTGCTTCAGTACATATTTACAGTCTCAGGGCTGAGCCCCGGTGGCGTAAGTGGTTGAGTGCAGGACTGCAGCCCGTGGGCTGGGCGGTTCAAATCCAGAGGCGGCTCTCAGGAGCAGCACTGGGTAGCACCCACGACCACCAGACAGCAGTGATGCCAAAAAAAAAAAACAACAAAAACAACAAAAGCTTTACATATTTACAGTCTCAGAAACTCTATAGGACAGTCCTCTCTGCCTTAGTGTGTGACTGTGAGTCAGAACTGACTTGATATCAGTATATTTCATTATTGGCTTGTTTGTTATAAGTTCAATAAATTAGTTATTACTTACAAAGGCAACTTCACAAAGGAATGATCTAGTAAACACACAATAACTCAAGTGATTAACCTAATCCATCATTAATAACTGGGAATCATGTGATTCTGGTGATGTAACAGGAAGTACACACATCATCATCAACGTAGTATTCTTGCCAAAAATGTGGAACTCAATCTAATTATGAGGAAATCAACACACAATGTGAAAATGTGGGATTCTACAATAAAGCTTTTGTTGCTTTATAATGAATGTAATAATATATTTCTATATAGTAAGCACATTACTTATGAATTAATCAGAAATGAGTAAATTCTGAAACAGAAAAAATAAGCAAGAACATGAGCAATTCAAAATAAATATTTTTATAATGTTAAAACTTGCTAGTAATCAAAGAAATAAAGTGGTATTTCATTGATTGTCTAAGAACTTGAAACATATAGGAGAAAAAAGCTCACAGCCTACTACTGGTGAGGGCCTGGGAAAGTAGCAGGAGTCAGAACTAACAGCATATTTGTCACTGATAGATACAAAAGCAGAGAGAAATTTCATAAATGGAAAAATATGGCAGAAATCTTTAAGACATGCATTTCTTAGTATTTTCAATTTTCAAACTTGTTCTAGGAATAATCAACTGAGCTAAAAAATAATGTGTCTGATTATTCATAATAGTCTTACTTATAATTGTGTTTAAAATGTGTGTTAGTCTGGGTTGACTAGAGAAATAAATCCAGAGACAGTCATATGCATATAAGAGAAGTTTTATATACAAGAGCAATTGAATAGTGAGAGTCTGGGAGGCAAAAGACATTTATAGAGGTCTAAATGTATAAACTTAAATCATTTATATATAATGGCAAGGGAATAGAACAATGTACATATATTTATTTATAAAGTGTTATGGCAGACGATAGACAGTGGGTCTTCACGCAAGTACTTCCTCAATGCAAGAACACTTTGCTCCACTACTAACCCAGCATTCTATGATGTTCACCTTCCCTGATATGATCGCTGAAGACAAAATGAGTGCATAACCAAGTGTGGTGAAGAAAGTTGATGGTGCCCAGCTACCAAAAGATAAAGTATCTAGGGTCCTAAAGGCTTGAAGATAAACAAATGACCATCTAGCTAAAAAGCAACAAAACCCACATGGAAGAAGCATATAATGTGTGGTCATTATATGTCAATTGGATCAGATATCAGGCATCAAAGACCCAAAACAAAACAAAAAATCGTATCGATGTGAATCAGGAGGAAGGTAGAGTGAAGGCCCAAAGCCCATCAGTAGTCAATTGAACATCCCCTGGCAGAAGGGTCACAAGGAAGAGACAAGCCAGTCAGGGTACAGGATAGCACCAATGAAACATATAACTTGCCTCTAGTTCTTTAAAATCCCTCCCCCCTCCCCAACACACACACACACACACACACACACACACACACTATCTGGACCTCAAATCTACCTTTCAAATCTGACTGGACCAGAACATGTACACTGGTATAGGTAAGAGCTGAAAACACAGGGAATCTAGGACAGATAAACCCTTCAGGACCAATCATGAGAGTAACGATACTAGGAGAGTTAAGGTAATATGGCCCCCTCCAACAGAAAAGTGAGTGAAAGGAGACAGTGTAAGCCTGAAATTTTTTTTTACAAATTATTAAGATCTCATGGAGGAGAGAGAAAGAAAAAATGAGGAGCTTGTACCAAGGGCTCAAGTAGAAAGAAAATGTTTTGAAAATGATGATGGCAACATATGAACAAATGTGCTTGACACCATGGATATATGTATGTTTTATGATAAGATGTGTAAGAACTCCCAATAAAATAAAATAAAAATTGCAGTCTTCAGTATGGATCACGACTCAATGTAAAGAAGACTAAAATCCTCATACTGGACCAACAGGTAACAAGATAAATGGAGAAAAGGTTGAAGTTGTCAAGAATTCTGTCTGTTGAATCCACAATCAATGGTCATGGAAGCAATAATGAAGAGATCAAAAATGTGTTGCATTAGGTAAATCTGCAGAACAATACCTTTTTAGAGTATCAAAAAGCAAGGATGAGGACGAAGATGAGCTTGACCCAAACCATGGTATTTTATATTACCTCATATTCATAATAAAGTTGGAGAGTGAATACAGAAAACCAAAGACAATTGTACTGCTGGTGAAGACTATTGAAAGTACCAAGGATTGCTAAAAGGGCAAACCTTGCTGTCTTAGAAGAAGTAAAGCCAGTGTGCTCCTTAAGAAGCAAGATTGTCAAAAAGCAGTTTGTTTAGAATGAGGTGGGCTGGAGCAGAAACCCAAAACCCATCTGTAGACGATGGGACATCTTCTCACAGAAGGGTCACAAGGAAGGGAATGAGTCAAGCAGGGTGAAGTATAGCGCCAATGAAACAACACAATATCCCGTTGGTTTCTGGAGGTTTTCTCACCCCCCCACTCCACCCCACTTTCATGATCCCAGTCCTGTGTTTCACCTGAGCGAGACCCAAGCATAAATATGGATACATATAAGAACTCACAACACACAGAATTCAGTCAGATAAGCTTCTCAGTAGCGATACCAGGAGAGTAGGGGAAAGGTGGGGAGAGGAAGGGAGGAAGGAACCGATCACAAGGATGGACACATAACCATAGACATTTATATACCCAGGAGGAGAAACAACAGAAACTGTGGGGGAAGGGTTACAGCGGTTGGTGTAAGATATGAAAAATAATAAGTTGGTAACACATACCAGAGGAACCTCACAGAAATCAGCACAGGAGAGTCACTAAGAGGGAAATTCCACATTGCTGGATTGCAGAAGTGGCATCATACAGATAAGTAGACACAGAGCCACTAAGTTTTGAGGAGTTGAGGCTTTAGGCTTACCACAGTGGAGGCCAGCTAGGGTTTAACCTTAGCTCGGCCACTGTCTTAGCTAGAGCTAGAATCCTTTGGAGCCGAACCCAGGGCTTTATCTCAATACCGGTACAGCTTGTGGCCTCTTTGGGAGAGAGTTTAAACCCCTCCAGTCTCATAGTCAGGAATCAGGGCTTGGCTGTATTGTTACTTTTGTTCCCTCACCTCTCCCCACTCCACCCAATTTCAGGGGACTCAGTTTCTTTTTATTTTTTTCTTTTTCTCTTCCCCTTTCTTTCACATGGCACTGCCAACCTCCAGGTCATTCCCTTTAGCCCAGAGCATTTACACCTGCCTCCACCCAGCTGGGGGAACTTCATCCTCTACAGCTTAACACAAAGCTGAGGATACCCCCGCCCACCTTCCTCTGGTGGAAATTCTACTCACATTCTTCCAGGGAAAGTACTGCATGCATGGCTGGGGGAGTGCTTACCGGTCCTCTGTGGTCCCACATGACTGAGGGTACTTTCTCCCACCTGCTATAGTGCCTGACACTAAGGCAACTCGGCCAACACTCTCTGCAGGAACCTCTGCCCAACCTAAGCAGCAATGAAGCTGACCAGGGAAATTACACTCACCATTTACGGTACTCTAAACCAGCAATTCTCAACCTGTGGGTTGCAACTCCTTGAGGGACCCTTTCACAAGAGTCATGTGATTCATAACAGTAGCAAAATTATAATATTGAAGTAGCAATGAAAATAATTTTATGTTTGGGGGATCACCACAACATGACTAACTGTATTAAAGGGTCTCAGTATTAGGAAGGCTGAGAACCACTACTGTAAACCAAAGTGGGCACACCCACCTACCTTCTGTGGACCCATTTCAGCAGGTACCTCAGCAGACCATCGACAGCTCCCCAAGCTGCTATGGATCCCCCCATTAGGGTTTCTTGTGGGATCACCCAGTGTAGCACCAACCTCGTGGGTCCACAACCACCCAACAGCGTCCCCTCTGTGGACCATCTAACTTGCCACCAAATAACAGAATACGGGTTGACTAGAGAAAGGGTGAAGTCACAGGAGGATAAAGTGGTAGGCCAATTCCATAATGAAATTAGCTACGGGCAGTTTGAAGAAGCATTCCTACAAGTGTCCCACAAGAGCCCGGTGCTCTTCGACTCTCTGGAAAATGGCACCAGACTCCTTTAAAACAACACAATGCAAACAGCAACCACCCAACAACCTAAACAAAAAAAAACAGGAGAAACAAAAGGCAATGTCGGAAGATGTCCAAAACTTAAAACAAGCATAAAAGAAGCAGACATAGATCTGCCACATAAAGAAAATTTCAAAATGCTGCTTGGAGTCATACAGGATATAATGGAAACAATAAAGAAAAAGGATGAACTGATAGAGGGGATAAAGAACATACACCAAAAAGAAATATAATAGCTTAGGGATGAGATAACTAATACCTACCAGTAGCAGCCTCATGAACTTTACTAACCAACTGGAGGAGGCAGAGAACTTCACCAGTGACCTGGAGGACAATCACCAAGCAGACTTTACACATGAACGAAAGTCTAATAAGATCATCAAAGAAGCCGAAGAAAACCAAAGAGCTAGTCTGATGCTATGAAGAGGAACAACATCAGAATAATTGGATTACTGGAGGAAGACATAACAAAGAAGTCAACAGCAAAATAGAGAATTTTTGGAGGAAAACAATCAAAGGATAATTACACAGTATTACCAAGGACTGTACTACAAAGAATTCAACAACTTGGAAGACAAGAACAAATTCTTGGAAAAACAGTCTCTCCCTAGACTATCCCCGATGGATGTCAAGAATCTCAAGAGACCCATAGCAATTAAAGAAATAGACAAGGTTATCAAGGGATTACCAACCCAAAATTCCCTAAACCAGATGGCTTTACAGGTGAATTCTATCAAGCATTCAGGGAAAAACTGGCACCAATCCTACACAAACTCTTCCAAAACATAGAAAAAGATGGCAAACTCTTGAACTCCCTTAATAAAATACTAGCCAATAAAATGCAAAAGTACATAAAGCAAATAATTCACCATTACCAAGTGGGGTACATAACTGGGATGCACGGATGATTCAACATACGTAAGACCATTAGTATCATTCACCACATTGACCTGAAAAACTCTAAGAATCACAGGATAATATTGAAAGATGCAGAAAAAGCATTCAACAACATCCGACACTTGAGAAGATAGAAATAGAAGGGAACTTTCTCAAGACAATACAAGTTATATATGAAAAACCAACAGCCAATGTAGTAATCAATGGAAAAAAGATGAACACAGTACCACTGAAAAGGGGGACCAGACAAGGTTGTCTCTTGTCCCCACTTTTATTTAACATCATACTGGAGTTCCTAGATAAGAGCATAAGACAAAGAAAAGACATCAAAGGTACTTGCCTGGGGAAGAAAGAGGTGAAATTATCATTATTCACAAATGATATGATTTTATATATGGAAAATCCCAAAAAACTCCACCAGGGGAGTATTGGAAGCAATAGATGAGTATGGCACAATGGCGGGATACAAGATCAACAAGCAGAAGCCTATCAGACTGCTATACACATTAGAAAAGACCATTGAAGAGGGAATTTAAAAAAAAAAATGATATCCTTCACAAAAGCCAAGCACAAATTGAAATATCTAGGAATATGCCTGACTAAAAGAACAAAAGATCGCTTCCTACTTCCACCAGGGCTCTGATCTCACACACACACACACACACACACACACACACAAAAGAACAAACGAGCTATATGAGGAAAATTACAGAACACTATTAGAAGAAACCAAAAATAACCTCCAACAAATGAAAGAATATCCCATGTTCGTGGATTGGAAGACTCAATATAGTAAAGATGTAAGTTCTACCCAAGGCACTATATAAGCTTAATGCAATTCCAATACAATTACCCTCATTTTTCTTCAAAGAAATGGAACAAGTGATTACCAACTTCATATGGAGAGGGAAGAACCCAGAATTAGCAGAGAACACCTTGAGAAGAAGGACACAGTGGAAGGGCTTGCTTTACCTGACTTTAGTACATATTATACAGCCACAGTGGTTAAAACACCATGGTATTGGCATAATGATAGATACATGAACCATTGGAAAAGAAGTGAAAACCCAGAAATAAAATCGTCGGCCTACAGACAACTGATCTTTGACAAGGGCCCCCAAAAGAACAAATGGGAAGCAAATAGCAACAAATAGCTGGAAAAAATGGATATCTAACTATAGAAAAATGAAGCAAGACCCTCTCTCATTCCCACTCCATGCACAAGAATAAACTCAAGGGGGATTACATACTTTCAGGTAAAACCCCAAACTATTAGCACCATCGGTGAGAGAATTGGGACCAACCTGACAATTTGGCACAGGGAATATAGGCTATCGGAAATAGGGAAGTTCACACATACAGAGGAATCACAATTTGACATGTGGGGCATACTGAAGATAAAACACATGTACATCGAAAAATTCACCAAGAGATTATGAGAGCCCTAAGACTAGGAAAACATCTTTAGCAATGGCATATCAGACCAAGGCATTATTATTAAAAATCTATAATACTCTGCTATCTTCCAAAAAGAAAAAACAGATTGCCCTCTGAGGAGGTGGGCAAAGGACCTGAACAGAAGTTTCACAGGGGCAGAAATGTGAATGGCCAATAAACATGAGAAATGTTCCCAATAACTAGACATAAGAGAAATGCAAATTAAAATAACAATGAGATACCACCTAACACTCTCAAAGATAGCCCAATTCAAAAAGCCAGGAAGTAATAAGTGTTGGAGGGGCTGTGATGTCACAGGAACTCTTATCCACTACTGGTTGTTCTCCAGGTATGTACAGCCACTATGGAAATCAATTTGGAAATATCTAAAACAAGATGGAAATTCAGCTACCATATGACCCAGCAGTCCCTCTACTGGGCAGATAACCAGAAGAGATAAGAAACAAATGTCAGCCAGATGTTCCAATGTTCCAATGTTCATTGTGGCACAGTGGAAAATAGCAAGGAGTTGAAAGCAACCAAAATTTCCATCAACAGATGAATGGGTTAAAAAACTGTGGTATATACATACAAAGGAGTACTATGCATCCCTAAAAAGCAGTGATAAACACATGAAACACATCACAGCATGGGAAGAACAGAGAGGACCATATGGCCAGCCCCACTACGAGACAGGACATCCCTCACTGACCCATAGCACTACAGGGGAAAACACTGGAGACATAGTGTGGAAATTGGCCCGATCTGACCTTACCACACTGAGGCAAAAGAATAAGGGCATGTAACAGAATAGCAAGGGGAAAAGAGCAATAAAGTCCCCAGGGAATGCCAAAAATAGATTTTGGGGCCGGGGCATGGCACCCATCAGACTCCACCAGAAAACACTCCTAAAGGTCAACAGACCTTGAACTATTTACAGACTTTTCAATGATTCTTTTTTTTTTTTTTGGTATGTGTTTCGTTAGTTTTTTGTTGTTGTTTTCTTTTCTCTTGTTGCTTTGTTTGGCTCTGTCTTGTTTTTTATGCATATTATTATCTCTGCATATCTATCTAGATAAGATAGGATAAACAATCTGGAGACGAAAACAATGGGACCAATGGTTCAGGGGAACATGGGAGAGGGAGAAGATGGGAGAAGGAAGTGGATGTTAACAAACTCAGGGATAAGGGAACAATAGGTGATTCAAAATCAATGACAAGGAGGGGTGTAGGAGGCCAGGTAGGACTTGATCAAGGGCAGTGTAACTGAGAGGACTTACTGAAACCCAAATGAAAGCAGAACATGATAGTGGGACAAGAGGAAAGTAAAAGGAAATAGAGAAAGGAACTGAGAGGCAAAGGGCATTTATAAAGGTCTAAATATAGGCATGCACATATGAAAATATATTTATACATGATGATGGGAAAATATATGTGCATATATTTATAGGTTTAGTATTAAGGTATTAGATGGACATTAGGACATTTAATTCTATTAAATTGACATGCCATGATGCTCATTATGATTGCTGAAGAAAAAGCAGGTGCATATGCAAATGTTGTGAAGAAAGCTGATGATACCTGGCTATCAAAAGATATAGAGTCTGGGGTCTTAACGGCTTGAAGAAAAACAAGTGGCCATCTAGCTCAGAAGCAACAAAGTCCACATGGAAGAAGCACACCAGCCTGTGCAATCATGAGGTGTCAATGGGATCGGGTATCAGACATTAAAGAACAAAAAATCATATCATTGTGAAAGAGGGAGTGGGTGCAGAGTGGGGGCCCAAAGTCCATCTGTAGACAATTGGACATCCCCTTAAAGAAGGATTTCGGGGAGGAGACAAGCAATTCAGGGCGCAATATAGGACTGATGAAACACACAACTTTACTTCTTTAATGCTTCCTCCCCATTACTATCATCACCCCAATTCTACCTTACAAATCTGGGTAGACCACAGCATGTACACTAGTAGAGATCAGAGCTGAAAACACAGGGACTCCAGGACTGATAAACTCCTCAATAATGAGAGTAGTGATACCAGGAGGGTAAGGGAAAAGTGGGGGGAGAATGGGAGAACCAATCACAATTATCTACATATAACCCGCTCTCTGGGGGATGAACAAGAGAAAAATGAGTGAAGGGACACATCAATCAGTGTAAGACAGGAAAAAATAATAATGATCTATAAATTATCGAGGGTTTGTGAGGGAGGGAGGAAGGGGTGGGGGTTGGGAAAAATCAGCTGCTGATACCAAGGATTCGAGAAGAAAGCAAATGTTTTGAAAATGATGATAGCAACAAATGTACAGATGTGCTTGACACAATGGATGGATGTATGGATTATGATAAGAGTTGTACAAGCCCCCGATAAAATTATTTAAAATAATAATAATTTATAAATTATCAAGGGGTCACTGGAGTAGCAGGTGGGGAGGGTGGGGAAAAAAGAGGAACTGATAACAAGGCTCAAATAATGTTTAGAAATGATGACGGTGGGCTTAGTCCTGGTAGCGTAGTGGTTGTGCGCGGGACTGCGGCCCACTGGGACGGAGGTTCAATTCCAGTAGTGGAGCTGGGCCTCCTCCTCCCACCACTGGAGAGCAGTGATGCCCCCCGCAAAAAAAAAAAGAAAAAGAAAGAAAAGAAATGATGATGGTTACAAATGCACAAATAGCACTTGATATAATTGATGTATCAATTGTTATCAGAGCTGTAAGAGGACCCAGTAAAATGTTCTTTAAACAAAAAAAAAATCATATCATTATGAATGAGGGAAGAGTACAGATTGGGGATCCAAAGCCCATCTGTAGGCAACTGGACATTCCCTTACAGAAGGGTCGCAGGGAGGAGATGAGCCAGTCAGGGTGCAATGTAACAACAATGAAACACAACTTTCCTCTAGTTCTTAAATGCTTCCTCAAACTGCCCCCCCCCCCCGCCCAACGCCACTGTCATGATCCCAATTCTACCTTACAAATACCACTAGACCAGAGGATGTACACTAGTACAATACGAACTGGAAACATAGGGAATGCAGGAAAAATTAATCCCTTCGGGACCAGTGGTGAGTGGCAATACCAGGAAGGTGGAGGGAAGGTTGGGTAGAAAGGGGGAACTGATTACAAGGATCTACATTTACCCTCCTCCCAGAGGGGCAGACAACAGAAAAGTAGGTGAAGGGAGATGTCGGACAGTGTAAAATAATAATTTATAAATTATCAAGGGCTCATGAGGGAGAGGGGGGTGGGCAGGGAGGGGATAAAAATAAGGAGCTGATACCAAGGGCTTAAATAGAAAGCAAATGTTTTGAAAATGATGAGTCAAACAAACATACAAATGTGCATGACACTACGGATGCACCGTATTTGTCGGACCATAAGAGGCACCTGATCATAAGACATCCCCAGTTTTTAGAGCAGAAAAACAAGAAAAAAACATTCTGAACCAAATAGTACCAGTATACTAAAGTATTTATTAAAATAGAGCAAAATGCAGTAATGTTTAACAGCGCAAACTCAACAGTGGTGTTAAGAACCAACATCACTTTCATTAACAAAAGAGGGGAGGTATGCGCTGTGCTGGTCATGTGACTTGAATGACATTGAGACTTCAGGAGGCGGGACTTCCCCCAAACACACAGCAATGCACAGCATGCAAACAGCAGCGGACAGTAACTGGGCACATAGAATCATAAACAAATGTTCTGGGGTATCACACCTTCAGATCGTAAGACATACCCTTGCTTTTCCCCCACTTAGGAAGGGGGAGGAGTATGTCTCGTGGTCTGAGAAATATGGTATGTATGGATTGTGATAAGACTTGTATGAGCCCCCAATAAAATGATTTTTAAAAGAAAAGAAAAACCTTTTGAAAAAAAAAACCATCGTTTTACCATGAAAAAAAAAAAAGAGACAAGATTGTGAGACTATGTCTTACACACGTGGGACAAGTTGTCAGGAGAGACCCGTCCCTAGAGAAGGAGACCGTGCTCCGTGAAGTGGAGAGGCAGAGGACAAGAGGAAGGCCCTGAAGGAGATGGCTGGACACAACAGCTGCAACAATGGCCAAGCGGAGGAATAGTTCTGCGGGGTGCTTTGTTCTGCTGCGCATGAGGCTGCTGCTATGTTTGGAATCGACTCGGCAGCCTCGAGCAACAGCAGATAGAAAACAGATACCCGAGGGTCAGGTGTAGTGGTGGGATTGTTTCCTTAACAAGCAATAAAGTGATCAAAAGTGTGGCTGGAGATTTTGCTTTCCCAGCCTAAGCTTACCTAAAAGGAGGATTTTTGCCTTCCGCTGATCAAA
>PVJH01009453.1:0-79001 GCA_004026705.1 Nesogale talazaci
CACACACACACCACAGGAAACCTTATTTCTCTTTATGTTTAAATTGGCTTTTCCCATATCATACCCAGTACTATCTATCCATTCTCATACAATCTGGTTGTTCAATCCCATCCAGTGGGCTTATATAGTCATAAATGATATGGGCTGTGCACTGACCCTACCCCTAACACCACCACATGCCATTCGCTCTTCCCATAACCTCAAGGACTCCTGCTACTGTGTCTGATGGGTTATCTATCTTGTCTTTCATACACAGAGAGATCATAAATATGAAAATGTACACATGCTCATATAACTGGTCTAATGGGTAAAACACTTTCATTTCCACATCTTTTCCAAGCACGCAATTAATGAGTTCAAACATCTGAAGGGGAATTGCACAATCATTAACATATCAATTTTCAAAAATCCTCATCTCCACCCTCCGTGGTCAAATTGCCTTCAGAATGAGTTGTACAATCTGAGTTCTAAACCTTCTTCCCCTGACCCTGTCTTGTCGCAACCTTATTTGTAGTGAGTTTCCAAACAATTATACACCCCCCAAAAAGCTTATGGAGCAGTTATAATCTGTTGCTATGCTTTGGAATTGATTCATCAATAGTGGATTGTATGAATATTTTCAGACCTCACTAGCCACCAACCTTTGTTAGAGTGTTAAATGTGTGAACACTTAATGGACACCTGGGCTGGAAAAGTTTGAGGGACAGCAGGGATGAATTATGAGGAGGAGCACAAAGACACACCCATGTGTTTTAGTATGTTCATTCTTTGAGGTATAATTATAGATTGCCATGTGCATACAGGTGAGAAACATCACTGTATGCTTCAAACATTTCCTTACACTATTGCAATAATGTGCATGACGATAGTTGAAAAAATACAAAATTGGGCTGAGCCCCAGTGGCGTAAGTGGTTGAGTGTGGCCCGTGGACTTGGTGGTTCAAATCCAGTAGCGGATCTCAGGAGCAGCGCTGGGTGAGATCCCACGACCAACAGAGGGCAGTGATGCCCCCCCAAAAAACAAAAAGAAACAAACAAAAAAAGAAAACATACAAAATAATACTATTGTAACAACTGGAAAACTTGGAAAGAATGAATTACTTCCTTAACATTTATATATGGACACATGAATGAGTGCATACAATACATATCTAATAATCTAATATAGTGATTAAATATTCACCTTATTTCTCTCATGTATACACCATGAGTTTTCTGTTTATATGGTAGGCAAAAATAATCTCTATCATATATATATATATATGAGAATTCTATAATCACAGAAAATAGATGAAAATAATGGATTTATGCCCCTCCAAAAATAAAAAAATAATAGATTTTAAGTGGGGTATTTGTGGTTATCAAAATAGTTATCAGTGACAAGAGGGCGACTAAACACATACTTTTTTAAACATCATTTGGTTAATCTGGGTAGACAAGGTAAACAAATTCTTAAGCATGTGATGGAACATTGTGAAAACATCCCAACCCAGTCCAGTTCTAGTGCATAAATCCAGTATTAGCCCGCCTGTCGGATACAAATCCCTAAGTCCTCTTGAGACTCACAGAGGACATGCAATGAGACCAGGACCATCACAAGCCAGTGGGGGCAGGGTCTGGATTATCTAGTGGCGGTAGAAGCATCTCAGAGATGTCAGGGGTCTCCGGCTCCTCCAGATGTCAGGGCCCAGGGTGTGTCAGCATGCTGCCATGTGTCTCATCAGCTGATTGTCTCCCCGGGAGTGAGTCGTTTGTCAGCAAAGAAGCTTTCAGGGAAGGAAGCATAACTTTCAAAGTGGAACTATGGCCTGATTTTTCAGAATTCTCAGGAGAAAGCTATGCTCACAGAGAGATTTCAGAGACTCTCTCCATAGTGACTGTCTAGGATCCATCCCTACACTCCATGACCTGAAATTATGAGCATCCATGCTAGTGCTGTGTTCTAAGCCTTCGGTAATAACCAAAAAATGTGGACAGTTAGAAATTGTGGGAAAGAAAGTGGCAGTAGTTGGCATCTTCCATATTTACACAGCCCTAAATCCTATGGATTATTTATACTCTCTCACTAAATTTGATACTGATTCATCAGTAGTGGATTGTACTTACACTTTCAGACCTCACTAGCCACCAACATTTCATAGCATGTTAGAGATTTGAACACCTAATGAAGTTTAGAGGTGATATTAATAACCCAAATTAGTTGTTATCGGCTTTTGTTCTTGTTTCAACTCTGTGTAGACAATGTTTCATCACTTGCCTGATTGCAGGCAGACACACTAATTTCAAGAATTTCAGGAGGACAGCAGTCCCCTTTCTTCATCAACTTTATCAGGGTGTGTTGGGGTGGGAGCTGGGGGTTGTTTACTGGGAAGTTTTTGTGACCACCAACCACCACCATGAGTTAGGCTGGAGTAGGTTTCCTGGACCTTCTAAGCCCCTTAGTTGTGTATAACATAGGATGAGGACATAAATACCTCAGATCTCAGACCTGGCGACACTCCCTTGGGAAATCTTTTACATTATAAATATCGCACTGGAACCCCATTCTCACCATATTTTCTGGAAAAATATTTTCACCAAATGGAAAAAGTAACTGCCGTTTCTCCTGGTCCTTGTGTTAAAGCTGATGATGAAACATGTCTCCCATATTGACTCCGTTCTCATTTCTTTTACACAGAGTATAGAAACAGGGAAAATCTAATCTGGCCCCCAAACCTCTGGCCCTGTTTAAACACTGACCACTTCTCTCCCTTTCGCCCCTTCTCGCGTCCACCCAACCACCCCCGTCTCCAGCATCAGAGAACACACACACATATCCATAAACAGTTCATGCACATCTTTTTATTTTAATTATCATGCAGGGGTTCCATTTGAGAATGATTTCCAGAGGCCTCCAAAATAGGCAGACTCTTCATGACTCCAATTTCATCAGTATCTGCTAGTTCTGACTGAAAATTTTTGATGTTTTTTGGAATCTCGGGGCCCTTGCTTGAAACACCATGGTCAACTGTGTCTTCATAATCCTGACAAATTGGTGACTCTTCTGATTCCAGAGGGTTCTTGTGGTGGACTGAAGTCTCCGGAGGGGCTTTGCTTATTACATACTGTAGTTGGGATCTCTTTGTACCTGTCTTAAACATCAGAAAAAGGCAGCAGAATGAGTACCAGGCATGGTTTCAGCAGAAGTGGATCCTGGGGCTGGGTGGGAAAGGGCGCTCATGAGAAGAGGTTTGGCCTAGGCTCGGTGGAATGTCCCTGGCAAGAACAAGGAAAACATCTTAGGGAGGGATCAGTAGGGAAGGAGAGCAGGAGCGTGGGTAGGGTCTGCTTACCACTCCAAAACCTCTGGATTTGGTGGTACTTCTTCTCCTTCTTGCTACCTTGGGCATCTTCAGCAACAGCTATCCAACCTTGTATATGCCACATTTCCGGAAGCCCCTATAAATACCCAACAGGTAATGGGGAGCCCCACCTCTCAATTCTGATTGGTCAGCAGGGCTCTGACCAGTCAATGGTTTCCTGGGGTCTTAGTGATATCAAGAATCACACCACACCCAGACATCTCTGTGGTTCTGTGGTGCAGGGTGTGAGGAAGAAGGATGGGCAGGTCCAGCTGCCTCGTACACATCACAAAGGACATCCTTAGACCTCTGTGGCAGACATGTGAGTGGATAATGTGTGATAACTGAAAGAGTGAGGAAAGAAGGTGCACTTTTATTCCACCAAACTGAATTTCTTCTGCTATGCTTGACAGCACATGTGCACTTGTGTTGCCATTTATCACCACATTTATGAATAAATGAATTCTTATGCTGACAGTCTTAGAGACATTCTTGTTAGAAATTATCCAGTTGGTTTTGACTTACAGCATGAATACCCACAAATATCAGAGGGTAACGTTGCCTGATTCTTCAACAACTGTGTACTTTTTCCTGTGATTCAGCCCATTGTTTCATCCATATTTCTGAGAAGAGCTGTAACATAGGAAACACAGTGAAGACTGGGATATTGCATTGAAGTACTTTTAAATAATAAGGTGGAACCAAATGTAAATGAATCGCTGAATATAAAACTGATGATCTGCTCTGGAAAGCTTTACCCAATTTACAATAAAAAGTTTCACAAACAAAAAAAGGAGTCACCATTTGCAGTGAGAATGTGTTCCACAATGCATGGAGGGGAAGGGTTAGCTGTTGACTGTAAAGGTGTGCAGAGGGACAGGCATCTGCTTCAAAGGATCAAATAAAAGTGGCAGAAGAATCATAAATATAAAAAAAAATAAGTATGGTGAGGAGGGAAGAACTAGGAAGGGGAAATAGGGAGAGGAAAAGCAGCACGATATTGACAAATTGTCATCTGTATCCAGTTCACTTGATTTCTCGAGTCATTTTTTTTGAGGGCCTGAATTATGTATCTGCATAGCTTGACATCTTGGATTCTCCTCTCCTTCACCTTCTGATGCTTCCTGTATAATGTTGCAATTCATAGAATCCTCCATTATCATATCTCAAGACCTGATTTGGGGGGGGCATCACTGCCCTCTGGTGGTCATGGGAGCTACCCAGCCTTGCTCCCAGAGAGCTGCTGCTGGATTTGAACCGCCAAGCCAATGGGCCGCAGTCCCGCTCTCAACCACTATCCCACCGGGGCTCAGTCCAAGACCTGATTTTTTCTTCAAATTTTTCAGCTTGAGAAATGCCAAGTGCACAACTTTTGGTTTTCTAATTCCAGTTCTTTGCATGTTTCATTATAATACCGGTGGTTTACTTTGACTTCAGCTCTTTTACTTCATCATTTCTTCTCTTTGTTTTGGCTACTCTATGTTTAAGACCAAGTTTCAAAGTGTCTTCTGAAATTGATTTTGTTCTTTTCTTAATGAGCTTCTGGCTTTTTTGTGTACGATGTCCTATGTATGTATCATCACACACATCTAGTCTGTGATCATTACTGTTCAGTGTATCAAATGTATTCCTGAGACGCTATCTAAATTCAGGTAGGAGACATGCAAGGTTGTGTTTTGATCTTAATGGACTTGTCTATATTGCTCTTAACTTCAACTTGAACTTATTTTAAGGGCAACAGATGGTCTGTTCTGCTATCTGTCCCTGACCTTGTTCTGACTAATGATATTTGCATTATCTATTGTTTCTTTCCAGAAATGTAGTTAATTTGATCCCTGTGTATTTTGTATGGGGAAATAGATATGAATAGTCCTTATTTATGCTGTTGAAGAAAGGTATTTTCAATATCTTTTGCAAAATTCTATAATGCAATCCCTGGAAGTGTTTCTATCACTGAAGCCATATTTTCTTATCATCAATTCCTCTTTTATATTTTCAACTTTTAAATTCTAGCCAACAGTAATCTTCAGAGTTGATCTTTTTTTCATCATTAGCACCAGTGCTTGATGCATAAATTTAGATCATAGACATATTAACTGGTCTTAATTATAGGTTTATGGATAGTATCCTAACACTGGTAGCATCGTACTTCAGGATAGACCTTGAGATCCTCTTTATGATAAGGAGGAATTTAATGCTACCTTTCTTCAATTTGGAAATTCTGGCACAGTAGAACATAATCAACTTATTTCATTGCCATTGAGTTGTGACTCATAGCGACCCTACTGGACAGGTTAGAACTATCTCTGTGGGTTTCCAAGACTAACATTTTTAGAGGCGTAGAGAGGCTTATCTTTCCCCTGTGGAGGTACTGGTGGTTTCCTACTACTCATCTGTGGTTATCAGTCCACCACTAACACATCAGGGTCATATATTGTTCAATTCAAAATGACCAATTTCAGCTCACTAATGCCTAAGAAACCAAACTGAACCTACTGCCATTGAGTCTATGTCAACTCATGGCAACCCTAGGATGATATAATCCTTGTGTACTCCATTTCATTTTTTTCTTTTTTTTCTCCCCCATTTCATTTATGATGACATCTAATATTATTAGAGTCAGCCTACATACATTTTATGTTCTAATTATTAATGACCATTGTGCACTGTTTCTTTTCATTTTGATTCTGGTGAAATTGGCAAATCATGGTCCTAAAATCCTTACTCTGTTCATGCCAACAAGGTTGGATTTGACTTGGAAGAGTAGCTCCTTCTTAGTTATACTTTGAGTGCCCTCAAACCTAAAGGCCTCATTTTATGGCCCAATCCAAGACAATGTTCCACTGGCACTTATAATGTTTTCATTGGCCAGTTCCTTTAGAAGTAGCCAGGGTCTTTCTGCTCTGCCTTAGTTTCCTTTATACCTTATGGTATTTGAAATATTGGTGGCAAAGTTTTTAGCATCACAGCAACACACAAGGCTCCACAATATGACCAAGTGACAGATGAGTGGTGGAATTCTTGTTGTAGACCCGCAAAGCAAAACAAATCACACACGTCCATTGCTGTCAAGTTAATTCTGAATTATAGCAATTCTATGAGACTCAATAGAACTGCCTAATGGATTGTCAAGTCTGTAACCTTTACAGGGTAGGAGCCCTGATGGTGCTGTTATATGCACCTATGGACTGCTAACTTTAACGTCAGCATTTCAAACTCACCAGCGGATCCATGGAAGAAGGAGGTGTTCTGCTCTCTATAGATTTACAGACTCAGAGACACGATACAGGGTTGTTAGAAGTCAGAATGACGCAATGGCAGTGAGTTTGGCTTAGTTTTGCAATCTTTCTTATGCATATGTAAAGTTTTCTCTTTCCACTTAACCATTTATTGGTATATAATTCATACATAATCTAAATAAATTGTTCAAACACATCAGGAAACTTCGGCCAGCTCTTTCCCCTACTGATCCCACTACTCTCATTATTGCTCTTGAGGGATTTAACTGTCCTGAATTTCCTGGGTTTCCAGCTCTTCACTGTACCCATGTGCCTGCTCTGGTCTAGCCAGCTGGATTTGTGAGGTAGAAGTGGGGTCATGATGGTGGTGTGTGTGTGTGTGTGTGTGCATTAAAGATCTAGAGGAAACTTGTGTGTTTCATCAGTGCTACACTGCACACTGACTGGCTCATCTTTTCCTTGTGACCCTTCTGTAAAGGCATCTCCAATTGTCATGGCAATTGTGTGAGAGCAAAACAGTGTGTCAAAGGTTTTTCAATGTTTGGATTTTTAAAGTAGATCTCCAGCTCTTTCTTCTGAAGGTTTTGTTTGTGTACTCAAACCTCCAACCTTTAGGTCAGCAGCATATCACATTAACTCTGCACTTTTCCATGGAGTAAGTGTGGCGGTCATGTGCTTATGTTAGTTTTATGATTGAGGTGTAGTTTTATGATCAGGTGAGTCTAGCCTGTCAATCTGGAGATAGTCATTGAGTGGCCAATGAGGCCTCAGTGTGGGCATGGCTTTCTCCTGATATGTCTGGGAAATCTCGCGATATTATCCTCGTGAAGATGAGAAGCTATCTTCCCCAGTGGTTGGGAGTTGGTCTTGAAGAGGATGAATGGCTGACAATACAAGATGGCAGCGTCTGAGGAGCCGGAGAGGCCACACGGCTTTGCCCTGATGGAGCCAGACCTCTGAAGGTAGAGAGATCACGTAGAGACCCCTGCTTCTGCCACCACTGAATACTGTTGATGAAACCTGAGCCCTGGAAGCAAGGAGCCATAGGGAGACCCCTGCCAGCACCGGGATTCTGCACCTACTGACCTGTGACTTTGTGAGTTGGAAAGAGACATTATAGACTGGTTTCGGGCATATGTGCTAATATCGGACTTATGACTTTGAACTGGACTGGGTTGGGATGCTTTCTCAGTGTTCCATTCTTTTGTATATAAACCCTTTCCTTATATCCATATGCGTGTCTATGAAATTTGTTCCTCTAGTCTACCCGGACTAACACACTAAGTTATTCTCCAAGGTCACTAGCCCTGAGTATAAATGAGAATAGAAAATAAATAATATAAAATAAGTAAAATAGACCTTTATGTTGTTGTATACTTTACAGCAGGTCTGGGATCGTTGTTATGTAAGACACATAACAAGTCAGTTCTAACTCACAGCAACCCTGTGTACAAGAGAATGAAACACTGCCTTGCTCTGCAGGACCCCAAAAATTGTTTTTATGCTTGATCCCATTGTTGCCAATGGGATCACTGTGCCAATATATCCTGTCAAAGGCCTTCCTCTTTTTCACTGCCCATCTACTTTACCTAGCTTGATTTCCTTCTCTAGTTACTAGTCTCTCCTGACAACTTGTCCATAGTACATGCCAGGCTCACCATCCTTGTCTCTAAGAAACATTCTGGTTTTACTTCTGCAAAGACAAATTTGTTTGTTCTTTTGGCAATCCAGAGCACTTTCAATTCATTGCCAGCACCATAATCCAAATGCATCCTTTCATCTTTTTACTCAACATCTAACTATCACATGCATATGCGGCAATAGAATATACTATGATTTGGGTCAAGTAAACATTTTCCCTCAAATTAATGTCCTTAATTTTCAACACTTTGAAGATATCTTGTGAAGTACATTTACCCAATGCAATGCATTGTTTTTTTTTGTTGTTGTTGTCGTCAGATGCTTCCATGAGTACTGATTGTGGTTTCACGCAAGACAGCATCCTTGACAATTTCAAAATTTCGTTCTTTACCATGATTTTACTTACCAGTCTAGTTGTGAGAATTTTTGTTTTCTTTACATTGAGTTGTAAATCAGACTAAAGGCTGCAATCCTTGATCTTCATCAACAAGTGTTTCAAGTCCTCCTTACTTTCAGTGAGTAAGGCTGTGTTATATGCGTATTCCAGAATTGAATAAAATAAGCCTTCCTTCAAACCTGTTGCCACGTTCTTCTTCATATAATCCAACTTCTCTGATCATTTGTTTGACATTCAGATTCAATAAGTGTGATGAGTGGATACAAGCTTGATGCACATTTATCCTGTATTTAAACCATTCAGAATCTCCTCGAATCACACACAACAGCCTCTGAATCACAGTTTGGGCTTTGCATGAACACAGTTAGGGGTTCTGGAATCCCTGTTCTTAATAAGGTTATTCAAGTTTGTTAGGGTAGCCATAGTTGAATGCCTGGGTGAAGTCAGTAAAATACAAGTAAATATATTTCTCACATTCTCTGCTTTGTCAGTATCCATCTGACATCAGCAATGATATCCCTTTTTCCACATCCTTTTCTGAATCCACCATGAACCCATGGCAGCTCTCTGTCTACATACTGCTGCAAACTTTGTTGGATGATCTTCAGCAACATTTTATTTGGATGTGATACCAATGACATTGTTGTATTCTTCAAGCATTCTACTGGGTCACCTGTCTTTGGAATGGGTACAAGTATGGATGTCTTCCATTCAGATAGTCAAGTAACTCTCTTTCAACTTTCCTGGCATTGAGGAGTCAGTGCTACCAGGGCTTCATCAGCTTGTTGAAACATTTGAATTAGTACTCTGTCAGTTTCTGGAACACTGCTTTTGGCTAATGCTTTCAGTGTTGCTTGGACTTATATTTTCTATGCCATCATTTCTTGCTTAGGTATGCAAAAATAAATATGTGTATAAAATAGTTTAATTGATTCAAATGCTATAACTTGAATGATTCAGAAATATGCACACTTCAAATATTTTTCAAGTGGAACTCTTCTATTTGAAATGCCATCATTCAATTTTTGAACCAAGTTGTTTTCTTTCTCTAATTTTTCCTGCTCAGATATATGTAACCTTGCAAGGGATATTATTTTATGCTGTAATTAGTTACTAGTACTAATTGTGTGTTGGTTCATTTTATTCATTATATTTCTAGAAAAAGTTTTCAGTCCTTGGAAAGACAGTTTTGGTGAATTACTATTTAGAGAGACCTTTAGTAAAGATGGATGACTAACCTGTATCTTTAAAGTAAACGTATGAATTCTTTTAATGTAGAACAGTGGTTCTCTTCCTAATGCCACAACCCTTTAATACAGTTCCTCATGTTGTGGTGAACCCCAACCATAAAATTATTTTCATTGCTACTTCAGAACTGTAATTTTGCTATTGTTATGGGTCCCCGATGGAATCGCAACCCATAGGCTGAGAACATTGCAGAAGAAGGAGTGTGTTTATGCCAATGCAATTTCAAACTTGATGAGGATGGGGACCATTTTATTATGAGTAACAAGAAAAATGACTAACACATTGGATCTATGTGAAAATTTTAAATTGTTTAATCAAAATTCATTTTAATTAGAAAGAAGGCTGTGTTCTAGGAGCTAGATAAAGATAATTTAGTACAAGATACGATTCATAAAAAGGGATAAGACAAGCCCTGTCTAAACTTTAGGAGCCGTGGTGTTGTGGTATGGATTGTGGTGTTGTGGTATAGGACTGCTAAACCATTAGGCACTCTGTAGAAGAAAGATGAGACTTGTTACTTCTGTAAAGAGTTCCAGTCTCGGAAACCCACAGGTGCGGTTCTACTGTCTTATGGGGTCTAGGTGAGTTAGGATTGACTCATTGGCTGTGAGATTTTGGTGTGGACTCCAAAGAATGACTGTCACAGTTCTAGGATGATGGAAAAAGCTAAGTCAATACAGCAAAAGAAAATTCTTATTTATGGTCACCTCTCCTTTGATTCAACTAGACTTCATCTGCTCTATGACTTTCTGCACTACCAGGAAGTAAATAAAGTGACCAGGCATGCCGCTTTTTAACAATTTAACAACATCCCATGACATTTCGAAGTTAAAATAAATGTATTGCGATAGTATTTTTGCATTTGATGAACATTTTTGTTGTTCCATATAGACCAAATTTTTAATCAAGAACCCAACCCCCAACTCCCCACCCCCCGGTCAATGGTGTCCTGCTTAAAATCTGGTCACTTTCCTCTATCATCAAGGAGACAGCAAGGTGACATAAAATATTAAAGTGAGAGGCCTGATTTCAAGCTACATGTCATATTTCAAATAGCTTTTGGACCTTTTGTCACAAAGGGTGTTACTTTACCAGTTTGTGCAATGTCTCTTCAAATGAGATTATGAATATGAAAATGAAAAGATTCTTTTATTTCCTTTGGATGAAATCCCCTTCCCTGGGATCACCAGCAAATGTATTATGGTTCTTGCTACTTCAGCCTGAGAAATTAGACGTGCTCTGAAGTTATCTCTGATGGCTCATCACTCAGTAAGAAAGTTGAAACTCAACAATAGGCAAAGAGGTACAATAATGGCGAGACTAATTGGCTTTAAAATTTTTGCTATCTATAACCAGCAGATGTTTCCAGCTCTGTCTAGCAGATCTTGCCACAAAAAAAGATGGGGACCCTTTATGACACCCCATCTGGGAAAAAAGAGGATGTGGTCTTCATTTGAGATGGATTGCCCTCTACTTAGAAGCTGCTTTCAGAACTAGTGTTTAAGGAAGAACAGCAAACTTACCATGAAGTGAATGAAACTTTCTACTTATAAAATAGTTCTCAAGTGTTAGAGTTCCTAGAGAACACAGTCCAAATGTGGAAACAAAAGAAAAATTGGAACATTTTGGAGAGACCAGTGACCAAAGTATGGATATTTGTTGTGAGTTTTATAGGTAAGCCTTCTTTCAAAAGTAACTGAAGGATTTATCTTAATTTTCAATTAGACAATAAGACCCATTCTATGACCATGCTTGGTCTAGGCCATGTTTCTGAGTAGATCATATGCTTGTCAAGGGACTAGTCCTCAAGGCAAACACTTTAGAGACAATAACAATGCACTTGTAGGAGGTAATAGCATAAAGTTTGCTCTAAAATTAGATTGCGTGGGTTTAAATCCCATGTTAATCACAAACTAGCAGTTTAATTGTGGAAAAACTACCCTTTCTAATAGGCATAATGAGAATGCCTCTTTTCCTTATAAGGTTCTCATGAGAATTAAGTGATACACAAATTATCTGGCATGGTGTGAATGGTTGGTAAATATATTTTTTGTTATACACTAAGGCTATGTGACATAAAATGATAGATACTTCAGCAATCTCCAGAAATTTGAGATAAACTAAGATTAGAAAAGCTAAGGGTAGCTTTCTAGAACAGATGCAATTTGAGCTGGCTTTGAATTTATTAACATTTTGCCTTTTTCATAACCTATCAAAATTCACAAAACAAATAATTGCTAAAATATTACTTTGTGCCAGACAAGTGCATTTCATATTATTTCACCTTATTGAATAAGGTGAATAAGGTGCACCTTATGCAATAAGGTGCATTTCACCTTATTGAAGATGCACAGCAATGTTATAAATTTTGTAGTGGGTTAACTGTGTTGCAGATAATGTAAGAAATTCAATTCATAAGTAGGGGAATGAATTCCAATTTAGGTCTGACACCAAAACCTATACTCTGAACAGTATACTAATTGTCAAAAAGACAGATAGGAAAAAAGATCCAGAGAACTAGGAATTTAAAAAGTTGGGAAGAGATGAAAAATAATTCAAAGTAAGTAGTGATGAATAAAAATGATAAATCTCTCCAATTTTCTGGGGGAAAATAAAATCAGGAATATGTTTCCCCTTCAAAAATGAAAGTCAACTAATCAATAAAATGCTCACTAATTGGATATTTAAAACTAATAAGAAATCTCAAGAAAAAAATTTTGGGGGGGGACAAGGAAAATATATTTTTAGTGGAACTTACTCTTCTTAAATTCCAGGCATTGCAGGAGAAGAAAATAAGAATTCTAAGATAAAATTTGATTTGCTGCAATATAATTTTATGCCTTTTGGTAGTTTAAATTTTTGAAAATATATTCAAATAAATGCATACAGCATGAAACACTGGGCATTCTAAAATAATAATTGTTTAAAATTTGAATTAATTTGATTTGAATGTTTTAGAACTGTACATATTTTATGTCATTGCAAGCTTACATTGCATGTTTTCTCAATAATATATTGTGATATAAAGCAATATTAAAAGTTAAAAAGTGATTATGACATTTAAACAACTATCACATTTTTTTAATTTAAAATAATTTCTGATCAAAAAATAGAATCTTGACTTTTTTCTAAGAACCTTAACACTGTGATTTTTTTTTCATGATTTTGTTTCCTCTTACTGTTACTTTTCTTGCATATGACCACTATAGGGAGAAATAACAGCATACAGATAATTAGGTAAGATTATACAATAAAATTGGAGAGTTAGGACAGAAAATAACCCAGCAGTTTCTTCTTTTTTTAATCCTTTTATTGGGGGCTCATACAACTCTTATCACAATCCATACTTTAAACCCATTGTGTGTCAAGCATACCTGTACATGCACTGCCTTCATCGTTCTCATTATATTTGTTTTCTATCTAAACCCTTGGCCTTAGCTCCTCATTTTTCCCCTCCTCCCCACTCTCCCCCTTCATTAACCCTTGATAATCTATAAATTATTACTTTTTCATATCTTACACTGTCCAATGTGTCCCTTCACCCACTTCTCTGTTGTCTGTATCCCATGGAGGAGGTTATATATAGATCCTTATAATAGGTTCCCCCTTTGTACCCCACCTTCCCTCCACCCTCCTGCCATCACCACTCTCAGTGCTGGTCGTGAAGGGATCATTTGTACTGGATTCCCTATGTTTCCGCCTCCTGTCTGTGCCAGTGTACATCCTCTGATCTAACTGGATTTGTAAGTTAGAATTTACCCAATAGTTTCCTTGTGTCTCAAGTGAAAAGAAAACTGTAATAGATCAAATAATGAACAATATTTGTTAAGGGGTAATGCACTAGTCTCTGTTGAAAGGCAACCTTGTTGTTATAAACAATGTGTTAGAGCAGTGGTTTTCAGTGTGGTTATTGGATAGAATGGGGAGCTTTAGAAACATAGCTCCTTGGAGCTCTTCCCAGAACTCCTGGACGTGGAACTTGTGAGTGCAGTAAGCCCACTAGATGACTATGGTATACACTTGGAGAGACACTGGTTAAAGTGAAAAAAAAAACAGCAAAACTTCTGTCTAGGTTGCTTAGTGAAGCTGTAGAAGAATGGAAGAGGCTACTTTGAGCAAGGCCTTAAAGAATAATTAAGAATGATTTATTCCATACTTATTTCTCCAACTAAAAGGAATATGATGAAAAACAAGCAGATTTATGTTTTGAAAAGAAACATGAGCTTTGGAAAGTTATGCAGAATGCCTACTTGGCGGATAATTTCATCAAAGGTCTAGAAAATCACTTTCAAGAATTTAGCCAAAGGAAATAGTTGTTCAAGGGTACACAGATGAGTATATGTGAGAATGTGTATAAAAGCATTGTTTCTAATAGTGAAAAAGGGAAAGCTTCCTAAACTTTCTACCAGTTGTCTGTCAGTTTGTCACATGGTGGTGGCTGCTGTGCTGCTGTGCTGCTGGGAGCTATTTCACTGGTATTTCTAATGTCAACAGGGCCAGCCGAAATAAACATGTTTCAGCAGAACTTCTAGACTAAAACCAGACAATAAAGGAGGAATTGACTGCTTACTTCGGAAGAAATAGCCACTGAGAACCTTATGTATAACGTGAAACATGTTCTGATATGGAAGGTCTAATGAATGGAAGTAGACTATTATCAGACACAGTATCACAAGATGGTCTCCTGAAGTGGGAGGATTAAGATAATTTAACAATTGGTTTGCTGCCCTAATGACAACTTTAAGTGTAAAAAAGAAATCACGAGTTAACTAATTATTTCATACTGTTAATACTTAAATAAGAAGAAAAGAGGTACACAAAATTAGTATTGATGTTTTTTAATGTTTATGAAAATATTAAACAATAGCCAATAAAACTGTTATTTAAGATAATTCTAGGCTGAGCCCCGGTGGCGTAGTGGTTGTGTGGGGGACTGCGGCACACTGGGTTGGCAGTTCAAATCTAGCAGCAGCTCTCCAGGAGCAAGGCTGGGCCTCCTACTCCCACCAGAGGGCAGTGATACCCCCCCAAAAAAGAAAAAAAAAGATATTTCCATATTGCTTCATGATTGACATTGTCATTCATCATATTCTGTGCTTTTGTCCGAGTATCATGAGTTGTGTGATTAATCCTTAACCATCTTTTCACTGTAAGAGTAAGATCCCCTTACTTTAGACGTAGGTTGATTAGACAATGTTCATTGCACTTGATATATTTGAAACAGTTAGGTGACATCTCATCTCTGAACACATTATATCCATCTTTGAAAACTCCCTTTCCACTTCTGCTAAATGTACAATAATTGTTCTGATGATATTTTTAATGCTGAATAGTTTCTGGAATTACATAATTGACTCATAACCTTCCATGGGAATTTGGGACACAATATAAAGCTGAAATGAATGAAAGTGTGTCACTCTCAGGTTGTTTGGCATTTTTCTCTTTATGCTAAATATTTGTTTACTGAAATAACAAATGCACCAGTATAAAAATGTAGCATTTGCCAAAACATTATATTTTGGCAGCACTATAAGCATAATTCCATCTATTTTTATACCTATGGATGGAATGCACATGATTATAGGTATATAAAATATCCTATTATACAGATCAACATTGCAAATGAATAGGGAATATAGATTTGTCATATTCACATTGAGTGGCTGACAACCACCCACCTTAGAGAGAACCCTGACTACCAGTGTTATTTTAACGATGGTTTTGCCAAATTAAAAATAAAAAATTAGATAACCAATGAGAAGTCGCTGAATCTCACCTTGGGTCCCTCAGGTTGAGGCGCACTTGATACGTGAGTGAGGAGCTGACTTTTGGAGTGGAGTCCACCACGTGAAGTGGGTGGCATAACACCTGTGGCCTTTGGCATCTTTCTTTGCTGATGAGCCTCGATTTAAGGTGAGAGGAAACAATTTTAAATATCTGGAACTGATCATACCTTGGAATGTGTGAAGATCAGCATCTCCATTCCCTCATGAAAGGAATGTGGAAGAGATAGGTGCTATAACAAAAAGTGCTGAAGGAGTTGGATAGTGCCTGCTTGTCAGATAAAATAGTGACTGTGGTTTTAAAGGATTGTTTTTAAACAAGCAGCTGTCTAAGTGAGATGTCTGCAAAGTCCTTATGGAATAACCACACCAACACTGGTGATCCAAGGGTGCAGAAAAGATATAATTCAAACAGAGGAGAATATGGTATCAGAGCTTAATTGTGAAACTCTGGCTATCAGAAGGCTGTGGATGACAGTGGGAGCCCAAATCCCTCTGCCAACTCTGACCTGACCTTGATGGCAGAAGTCCTCATCTGCACATGTCTTCTCGACGAGACCAGTGATGATTCCTTCCAGTTTAAAAACTAAGCAGACTAGACCTCCAGCCCTTTTGCCCAATTTCTTTCCTTCTCACACTAATTCCTACTAACTGTAACTCAAAGGCAGAAAATCAAGGTCTTTTAAAAAAATTTTTCTCAAGCACAATTAATAACACATGGCATTCAGAGGCCCAGAGTGGAGGGGGTAATTCTCTTAATCTCTTCACACCCACCTACCCTTTCTCTCTCCCTGATAATTTCTTGAAGATCAGGGAATAGTGTGGTTGTGGGGCCAAGGCCTGGGAACATTACCACAGCTTCCATTTAATCAGGTGTATTTGTCCAGTAGGCATAGCTATTCTGAGAGAGACTTTCTACAAGGGGGAGGGAAAGGCTTTTTTCTTTGAGGTGGCTGGAATGAGGGGTAGGTCCTGACACATTTTGTGGTTAGGTCAGAATTTATTTTTTTCTCAGCATTTTGGGTGGTGGTGGTGGTGGTGGTAAATTTCACTTCTTAAAAAATATAACCAATTTTACATTAAAAATTGGATGGGGGTGGGAGAGGGAAGGGGAAGCACCAGGAAAGGAAATACCTTTGGTCATAAAGTCCTGCTTAGGGAAAAGATATACCCCCACCTTAAGAGAAGAAAAAATGAGCATAATTTATGAAAATAAATCATTAAAAATGAGAAGAAAGAAAGAAAAGTGAATGCCAGAAAAGACTGAAATTTGCTCTTCATTAGAGAGTAGCTAAGGCGAATAGAAGAAGTCAGAGAGCTGAATGGAAAATTTCAAAAGTCTTATTAAAAAAAGCAAAGTTAAATATAATGATACATGCAAATATTTCGGATTAGAAAACCACAAAAGGAAGAAAACACTCAGCATTACCTTAAACCAAAAGAACTAAAAAAAAAAATCAAACCTCGAGTTGTAATCTTGAAACATCCTATGGACAGAATATTGAATGTTGCAAGAAGTATCAAAAAAAGATGGATCATTTTAGGAGGGAACATACTCGCAAGAACTGCTGAAGGAATAAGTCAAGTTGTACTGAAAGCATTAGCTAAAAAGTTTCCAGTAATTGTTGCTATACCGATTGACTTTTTTTTTTTAGCAAGATGATGTTAACACTCACTCATTTATGCCAGGAAATTTGGAAGACAACTACTTGGTCCACGGCCTGCAGCTGATGCAAATTTGTGCCCATTTTAAAGAAAACTCAAATTACAGAACAGTACCTTATGTAAGCAAGATTTTGCTGATGATCATCCAATAATTACTGTAGTAGTTCACTGGTAGAGAGGTTCAAGCTCTTTTCAGAAAAGGATATGGGACAAGGGTTATGTTGCCGATGTGAGATTGGCCTTGACTGAAAGCAGAGAACAGTAAAAAAATGCTTACTGTTTTACTGATTATGCCAAGGCATTTGGCTGTGTGAATCCCAACAAACTATGAAGAATGAGAATTTCAGAACAGTTCATTTTTCTGATGTGGAACATTTACCTCTATCAAGCGGCAATTTTGCAAACAGAACAAGGGACTGTTGCATGGTTTAAAATCAGGAAGCGTATGCATCAGGGTTGTATCCTGTCACTACACTTACTCAATCTCTATGCTGAGCAAATCATTAGAGAAGCCGGGTTATATGAAGAAGAATATGGCATCAGAATTGGAGGAAGTCTTATTAATTAATACCTCTGGTATGTAGATGGTACAGCCTTGCTTGCTGAAAGTGAGGAGGACTTGAAGTACTTG
Source organism: Nesogale talazaci (assembly GCA_004026705.1). NCBI lineage: Eukaryota > Metazoa > Chordata > Mammalia > Afrosoricida > Tenrecidae > Nesogale > Nesogale talazaci. The sequence goes on from PVJH01009453.1 coordinate 17,946, forward strand.
GTGAAGATCAAAGACTGTAACCTTCAAATTAATGTGTAGAACTCACAACTGGACCAATAGGTAACATCAAGATAAATGGAAAAAAGATTGAAGTCAAGAATTTTGTCATGGACACAGCAGTCAAAAGGTCAGAGTTATATTAATGACATAGGCTGCAAATGACCTTTTTAGGTCATTGAAAAGCAAGGATGTTACTTTGAGGACTAATGTGCACCAAACGGACACCATGAGAGTTTCAATTGCCTCATATGCGTGTGAATGTTGGATATTGAATAAGGAAGACTGAAGAAGAATCGATGCATTTGAACTGTGGTGCTGGGGAAGCATATTGAAAATACCATGGAGTGACAAAAGAGAAAATAGACCTGACTTGGAAAATTTTATGACCAGAGTACTCCCAAGAGGAAAGGATGGCAAGACTTCATCTTACATATTTTAGATATATTTTCAGAAAAGACCATTCCCCAGAGAAGGACATTCCAGTTGGCAAAGTGAAGGAGCTGCATAAAATAAGAAGATCCTCAACAATAGAGATCAGTACCTTTGTTACAACAGTAATCTAAGGCACAGTTACAATTGTGGAGCTATCACAGGTCAGGGCATTATTTCCTTCTGCTGTGTACAGAGTTGCTGTGGGTCAGAACCCACTTCATGACACCTAGCAACAACACTACAGCATCCGCTAGGTCAATAAATGATGGTGCTCTTTTGATCAAATGTTATCCATTAAAATGACTGTCTAGAGGTACAGTTATTGATATGGGATGATAGTCATAATAATTATAGATGAAAAAGCAAATCCATGATCATAAAATAGTATAAGTACCATATGGTCAACATTTCCATATATGTGTATATCTATATCTATATCTATATATATGTACTTTAGAAAAAATTCTGGAAGATTTTGCATCAAAATATTACCACTAGAGATAATAGATATATTTGTTGTTAGATATAGTAATGCTGGCTCCCACTCATAACAATCCCATGGACAACAGACCAAAAGTACTGTTCATATGCCATCCTCATAATCATTTTTATGTTTGAGCTCTTTATTGCAGCCACTATGTCCTTTCATTGATATTCTTCCTCATGTTTGTTGATCCTCTTCTTCAGCAAGCAGGATGTCATTTCTTCAGGGACTGGTCTCTCCTAATGAGATGTGCAAAGTACAAGAATGGAAGTCCCACCATCATTGGTTTAAAGTAGCGTTCTGGATATACTTCGTCCAATATAGGTAAATAGATGATTAATAGGTAAGTAGGTGGCGGTGTTAGCTGTGCTTGAGTAGACCCTTGACTCACGATAACCCCATGCACAGTGGGATAAAACAATGCCTTATCTTATGTCAGCTCTCTTTTGCTCATTGAACCAGTAAAGTTCATAGCATGTTCATTGGCTGATTTGGGGAAGTAGAACACCAGACCTTTCTTTTTACTCTGTTTCTGGAAGGTTCAGAAGATATTTAGCATTATAACAATGCTTAAGCCTCTACTGATGGACAGGTATTGGTTGTGTGCAGAGTGCTTTGTCTTGGAATCCAATTAGTAGCTCAGGATGTGTGTGTGTGCGTGTGTGTGTGTGTGTGTTATAATCCAACCAGTAACCCCTACAACTCCTTAGGGAGAAAGATAGATTAATAACTCATTTTTGCTTACCTCTTTTCTCACATGAAATTCTTTCATGTATAATGAGGAAATAATGAAAGTTCTTTTAAAATACATCACTTGATTGAGGGCTCTTACAGCTCTTATAGCAATAACAGTTGTGCCAAGCACATTTTAATGAAAGTTCCTAAGTGCATTTTCATACACTTATACACTCACTGCCATCAATTCTATGCCAACTCATAGTGGCCCTATAGGACAGAGTTTAGAAACACCCTGGAGAGGTTTTGAGGCCTTAGCTCTTTACAGGAGTTACAGGCTGGTGGTCTCAAAGTGCACAACTTGTGCTTAGAAGCCCAATCTATAACACACCACCAAGGCTCCTACTCTTATGTTGGAGCCTTGAAATATTAATTTGATTAAAAAATACGATATGCTCCCACATATTAAGAGAGTGCTATTAAATTTTGCTTCAACAACTCATTGTCATTTGTTGGCTAAAATCTAGCATTTTTTATTTCTGGACGTTTTTTTAAACCCAATCAATCCACTACCACCAAGTAAATTATGACTCAGCGCAGCCTTATAGTATGGAATAGAGGTGCTCCTTGCACTTTCTGATACTGTACGTTGTTATGGGCAGTAGACTGCCTCATCTTTTCCTCTTGGAATAGCAGGCAGCTTTGAAGCACTGAACTTGTAATTAACAGCCCCAACTTGAAATAAAATTCAAGATTACCCTTTTAGAATCTCTTCAGTCACCATAACCTTCTGACCTGACCTCTCTACCTTTATTGTCATTGGCCCAGGTGATCCACCATAGAAATGACTACTTTTATTGGACCTTACTCCTTGAATCATAGTGATAAACCCAATATTTTTCACCAGTTACAGTTTGTTCTGTAAAATTTTCTTAATTAGTATTGATATTCCTTAAAAGAATGATGGAAATATCATTTCTCTAATCTAGCCGATCTTCCCATAATGCCCTTGGTATTCAGCAAGCCAAAAGCTTGCTGAGACCAAAATGTTCACTTGAAATTGAAAATCTCAAGCTATGTGAGATATCTTCTTCAGGAACTGTAGTATCGATGGTAAGTCTATGGCTTTCCTCAATAACTTTCTGACTTTAGCCACATGTTCTTCCTTTTGTTAGGCTGATAGATTTCTTTCTCTTGCCTTCGTTCTGAGGTCTTCCTAAAAGATTAGTTGAACATCATGGTCCTGCTCAACACTCGCCCTCAGAAAGGGAACACAGAAGACATTGGTGACATAGCAAACTGCGGTGACGAAGTTAGGTCGTGTTCAGCTATTGGATAAAATAGTGCCTGGGTTCTTTACGGCATGTCGCCAAACAAGCAGTCATCCATGTGAGATGTCCGTTAAATCACAACATCAGTCACTGAAGAATTGTAGATCATATACTTTGATGTCAACAGAGGGAAGAGTATCAGAGCCGAATCATGAGAATCCCATTTGAAGAAGGGTATGGATGACAGTTGAACTCTAAGAGACATTTTTGGGAGTTACATAGAAAATGAACCTCCAAATATCTTTACTATGGATAAAGGAAAAAGAGGAAAATTATTTCAAAACGATGCATTAGAGAGATGGCTATACAAGAACAAAGGGATAAACCCAACTTTAACAGTTAAAACTTTGTTATTTGATCCCCCACTGTGACGCATGCTGGACACAAACTGATCTTCAACATTTTCTGTAATATTGTTTTGTTTTTGTTTGTTCACATTGGGGTTTATCTCAGATGTGTATGCCATGGGGCTACACTCTTGAATTTGTGTTATATGTTATCTTTTTGGTATATAAAAACCAGGATTGATAAACATATAGGGACAGCACGTAGTATAAGGGTTTCTGTTGTGGTACTGGTGGGGGACTCAGTGGTGGTGATGGTGGTGGGTATATGAAAGGGAACCCAGGAAGGAAAAGAAGGTTGAAAAGTGATTGTGGTAGAAATAGTACAATACTGCTTTGATGTAATTGAACTATGGAATGGTATGATGTATGTATTAACTCCCAATATTAAACAAACAAACAAACAAAATACATGATCTACCTAAAAACTGTAGTTTTATGCAAGACAGTATTCCCATAAAATTTTTTTCAAAACTCTCATGGTTTAGGAATATGGCCCCTTTTGTTTTGTTGCAAGTTTAATATTAATGCTAATCTATCAATCATTCCTCCCTCCTTCCAAGATGCAAAAAAGGTCTTTTTTTTTTTAAAGGCATCCTAGTAAAGTGACCAGATTTTAAGCGGGACACCATAGCCTGCGGAGGGTGGGGGCAGGGGGGGTGGGAGGTGTCCTTGATTAAAAATTTGGTCTATATGAAGCAACAAAAAAATTTCATAGAATGCAAAAAATAGTATTGTAATATATTTACTTTAATTTTAAAACACCACTGGGCATTGTTGAATTGTTAAAAAGCGGGACATCTGGTCACCTTACAAGGAGATTTAAAAAAATCAAAAACCCCACTCCTTTTATTTTATTTATTTATTTATTTTTGGTTGGGGCATCACTGCCTCTGGTAGTCGTGGGCGCTACACAGTGCCACTCCTGAGAGCCGCTGCTAGATTTGAACTGCCAAGCCCGCGGGCTGCAGTCCTGCACTCAACCACTTACGCCACCGGGGCTCAGCCCAAAACCCACTCCCTTTAAATGGAGTTTAATAGTGACTTTCTGGTATAGATTAGAGTTGCCCCTCTGGATTTTGGAGGCTGCAAATCTTTACAGGAGTAAAAAGCCTGATCTTGATTTCTTGGTGCTATTGGCAGTTTTGAACTGTGTGCACTTCTGTTGGCGACTCAACTCATAACTCATTATACCACCAGGGCTCTTAAGAGCACTAAGACAAATATATTCCTGAGGAAACTTGTTTGCAGCCATTCAATGATCACAGAGACATATGTAAACACATTTTGTTTGCTATGAACTTATACATGTATGAACTGAAACCCTGTTAAAAGTGCTTTTTGAATTACTTTGTATCTGAGGAAATAGAAAGATTGAAAAAGTAAAACAGTTCAACAGAATAATACAAACTCCCTAAAGTACCCATTAAAGGATTTGGCTTCAGAAGTTACAAAGGATGTGACCACATTTCTCCCTTTTAATGTGACTTCTTTAATTAGGTCTTAAAACAAATTTCATGTCTAATGTTAAAAGGACACTGCAATGATTAACTTGCTTGGCTGCTAACCAAAAGCTTGGATTTTTGAGTTTACATAGAGGAATCTCATGCAAAAGACACGGTGGTGTACTTTTGCAAGTCAGGTATTGTAGAACACATGCAGTTCTACTCTGAATCAGATGCGCTCGTCATGAATTGGCGTCTACTCCATGGCAACGAGTTCAGCGTCTAAAGAGATTTCAACACTTGTATACTTGTCACACCTGGGCATTTAGTTAAGCATCTTAGCAAATTATAATTTTACATACACTTGTTCCCTTCCTCTCACTGGATGTCTTCTCTCCATATTTATGCATTCATCATTCATTCACTCAACAATCACTTAACCAAGACATATTTCTAGATATTTTGCTATGGGGAAGGGATAGAAATACAGCAAGCAACTGAATTTTTAATCTGTAAGAGACTACTATTTGCTTAGGAGAAGAAAATATACCCCCAAATGACTGAAAATAAATACAGGATTCTGGATGTGCTTAGTGACTTCTCACCAAAGAAAACCATGAGAACTCTGGGTACTCTGAGCCCAGAAATTTGACTTGTGGTTTAGAGTGATTAGGGAAAGCTTCCCGGAGCAAATGAGCCTTCTCTTTCTGGGAATCTCAGTCCCTTCATCTCTGTAAAATGGTAACAATAGAGTTGTCACATAGGGTTCTTGTTAGGAAAGAATTGAGCACTTAATTAAGAAAGTACTTCACATAACCCTAAAGCAAAACAGGCAGTGAATAAGTGTTGATTATTCTTATCATAAAACCAAAGATGATCAGGAAAATCTTCATCAACATTAAGTGTTTCCTTTATTCTATTTCAATAATAGTTATGGTTCATGTTTATATACACTTTAATTTTGATTTAGTGTAAGCAACATCTGATCATTTCCTTCCGTTAGTGTTGTGAATAGAAAGATAAACCCTCCCCACACACACACAAAGATAGCTTGGGTTTATTTAGACTTTGCTTTACCAACTAAGTGCTTCAGCAAAACTTCAAGTTACCTGTTTGTGTGAATGAACTGGCAGCTTGACTTTTAGTACAATTAGTATAATCCATCTGAAAGCCCATTACAGTCAATGCTCAAATAGGTTATTTGGTATTATATAAGTTGTGAGCAGGTTGACTCCATTTTTGCACTCTATTATTGGTTGATTTTTACTCTTTATTGCTTCCTCAAATCATATATCATGAATTATTGAAGAAACGTACGTTCACTTTTGCAGTATCGGGTTTTTAAATTTTTCTTTGATTCCACAAAATGTAAGTAAACAAACTGCACTTTTAAGCAATTAATGTACAAAGGAATATTATAATTCAATTTGTCTTTGACAAATCAGGTTATAATAATGAAACATTTACATAGTCAATTGTGTTAGTTTGGGTAGACTAGAGGAACAAATTTCATAGACATGCATATAGATATAAGGAAAAGGTTTATATACAAGAGGAACAGGACATTGAGCCCCGTCCAGTTCAAAGTCATAAGTCTGACATTAACCCATATGCCCGAAATCAGTCTATAAAGTCTCCTTCTGAGTCATGAAGTCACAGGTCAGTGGGTGCACAATCCTGGCGCTGGCAGGGGTCTCTACATGGCTCCTCGCTTCCAGGGCTTAGGGTCCATCACCAGCAGAAGCAACTCATCCCTGGCAGAGGTCTCCATGTGGCCGCCCCAGCTTCAGATGTCTGGCTCCATCAGGGCAAAGCCGTGTGGTCTCTCCACCGGCTCCTCCAGCTTCTCGGACGCTGCCATCTTGTCTTGTCCGTGATTCATCATCTCTGAGACTAACTCCCAACCACTGGGGAGATAGCTTCTCATCTTCACGAGGGAAATATCGTGAGATTTCCCAGAATTCTCAGGAGAAAGCCATGCCCACACAGAGGCCTCATTGGCTACTCAATGCCTATCTCCAGATTAACAGGCTAGACTCCACCCCTACATCTCAATCATGAAATTAACATAAGCACATGACTGCCACATCAAGCTGATGCATTCAAGAGTAAAATAAATTGTATTGTAGTAGCTTTAAAATCAAGAACAAGACTGAGGTTATATTCTGAATTAATATTTAATTTGGATAAGGGAAGTTTGAGAGATGGTAGGATTGTTGCTTTCACATAATGACGAGCTTTCACATGTGTAACAAGGGGTCGCTGGAGTTCATTTAATTTTGGCAGACAGAACAAGGTTGAAGTAAAACAGACACACATTTTAGCTCACCAGGAGGAAGAATTATTGAACAATTAATATTGGCAAAAATGTAACCATTCACATCAACCCATATTCTTCTGGACTTGCCCTGAGAGCTAACAAGAGACCTAGAACAACTTTTGTTGCGAGCTGAAGTTACTATAATATCTGGAATTGAAAGTCACGGAAGCGATGCAGAGTTCCAGGACATAGAAAGTCATTGCTGCCAGCTGCTGTCAAGCTTCTTCCAACTGAACGCACCACCGTGTGGCAGAATAGAGGCAGTCAGTGTGTTTTTTTTTTCAGTCTGTAATCTTTATGGAAGTAGACCACCACTTCTTTTTCTCCTGCAGAGCTGCCATTGGGCATAGGCTTCCGATTTTCTGATGAGCAGTGCAGTGATTAGCCACTGTAGCACCAGAGTTCCTTCCAAGCCACCTAAGCGGGTCTAATTATGAAAGATGCCAAGGTTATTTAGGCTGCAATAACTTATAGAAATCCCTATTACTCCAAGGTCTGGTGATCTGACCCCCCCCTTACCCAAGTCCCTAGCGTATACTTCACTCCAAAGATTACACAGAGTCATCCCAGCACTCACCTCGCCCCTGAACAGGGGTCAGCAGGAAATGAATCCATTTTTTCTCGACTTACTGGATTTCTAACTGCAAGGCTGGCAGTTCAAAACCACAAGCCTGTGGGAGAGAGGTGGGATTTTCTACTCCAGTAGAGATGAACCATTTGGGAAGCCTAAAGAGTCAGTCCTACTGTGTGTTACAAAGTCCCCATGAGTCGGTATGTATTCAATAACAGTGAGGGCATTTTTGGGGAGCAGAGAGGGGTTATGATAGGGTACTCAGCTAGATTTCAGTTTGGAAATTCAGATAGGAAAATCTGTAAAACGAAATAGTGGAACCATCAGGAGTGTTGGAAAGTATGTCCTGGGGGCAATTTTGCAATGAGATCTTTGCAAGTTTAACGACTCTTTTTTCACTTATAAAAGGGAAAAATCTGTTAGACTTCTGCCAAAAAAGAGTTATCTTTTAGATTCTTACAATATCATCCCTTTGTTATTTCAATTCACTTAGAAACCGAACACCAAACTCCCTGCAATTGCATCAGTTCTAATTACTAGTGACTGATAGGACGGAGTAGAACCTCCCTGTCCATTTCTGAGACTGTGACTCTTCGGGAGAGTAGAACGCCACATTTTTCTCCCAGAGTGTTGGTGGTTTCCAATGGTTAACGGCCCACCCGCAAACCACGGCAACACCAGGGTTCCTTTCGAAAAGACCAATTCAATTTGTGATTTACACTTGATTACTCAGTTGGTAGAAAACAACATACGTCTGTGTCCTCACACTTTGGATAGACATGTCTTGACTCTGTTTTTACTCTGTGTTCTGCAGAAATCACTACTCTAATGCTGTCCTTAAGGAAGGAACATAAACCGTCAGCATGGGAAGTAACAGCACAAGCAATACAAGGACAAAATGCGCGGATCTGCAGATGCCATTTCAGTACTCACTCTACGCTACCACCTATATTCTCATATTCATCCCTGGTCTTCTGGCCAACAGTGTAGCCTTGTGGGTTCTGTGCCGCTTCATCAGCAAGAAAAATAAGGCCATCATCTTCATGATCAATCTCTCGGTGGCCGACCTGGCTCATGTGCTCTCCTTACCGCTCCGGATTTACTATTACATCAGCCACCACTGGCCTTTCCAGAGAGGCCTTTGCCTGCTGTGCTTCTACCTGAAGTATCTCAACATGTACGCCAGCATCTGTTTCCTGACGTGCATCAGCCTTCAGAGGTGTTTCTTTCTCCTCAAGCCCTTCAAGGCCAGAGACTGGAAGCGTAGGTATGACGTGGGCATCAGTGCCGCCATCTGGGTCATTGTGGGGACTGCCTGTTTGCCTCTGCCCATCCTGAGAAACGAAGACTTAGCCAACAACACTGAGTACTGTTTTGCTGATTTAGGGCTTCAACCCATTAGCATGGCTTTCTCCATTGGCTTGGTGACTGTCGCTGAAATTGGAGGCTTTGTGCTGCCTGTTGTAATTATCACTTATTGCACATGGAAAACAAGAAAATCTTTACAGGAATTCCAAGTCCCCTCACAGAATACTAAAGAGAGAAAAAGGGCTTTGTGGATGGTCCTGATGTGTGCAGTCGTGTTCATTGTATGTTTTACCCCTTATCACATCAATTTCCCCTTCTTTATGATGGTAAAACAGAATGTATTTTCCAATTGTTCGTTTATTAAGAGCATTCTGTGTTTCCACATAATTTCTCTCTGCCTTGCAAATCTGAACTGTTGTCTTGATCCAATTGTATATTATTTTATGACTTCAGAATTTCGTGATCAATTTTCAGAACGTGGTGGCTTTGTTCTTCAGTCATGTGTGAGATGTAAGGACAGTAATTTGGCAATTCATCAGAGGAATGAAGACCTTGAAACTATCTCTCTTGAACATTTGGATGATTCCAAGACAATGTAATCAATTAATTAGCTATAATAAACAATTTATTCCATCAGTCTAAATGTATCACACATTGAAAGTATTTTTCAAAATGACATGATATATGCCTTAAACACTGATCCCTTCCTTCCAACCTCAAAATTATCCTTTTGAAAGAAATATCCATGCTTGTATTTTCCCCAAATCGAAGCATAATGCTCTGTGGTGGATATGAGCAAATGTCTTCCTTTACAAAAGGTGACCAGGAATAGAATGATTTGTCAACCAGTTCATCAGCAATCAATCTAACCATTTCATATTTTCCTGAGCATAGCAAAATGTAATTTGTAACAATGGAATATGATCATATTATCAAAACCTTTAAAGGCACATAAGGGAACAATGTGATTCTGGTGCAATTTTGAAAATCTACACGAATTGTGCAAAGTATATTCAAGAGTAACTCCTTTACAGATACTAATTTGAGTTAAGGGAACTAATACTCTTATAAAACAGAATATTTATATGATTTTCCTTTTCCACCCATGGAAATGCAGACAATTTATATTAATCCAAAATATCTCCAATGTATCATCATGTTTATACACTATGCACACACATATATACATAAAGACATAGGCATGCATCTCAAAGACAAAATGTAATATTTGCATCCAATTCACAGCCTTGAGACGTAAAAGATTGTAGTTAGGGTTCTTTGCTTGGGTTTTATCTGGGTGCATGCTAAGGGATGATGGTTTTTATATATTGGGATTGATTCAGAAAATACTGTGTTATATTTGTTTATTAAAATCTACTATATTAAAAACCTCTACTATGTTATGGTCTCCCTAGTTTGCTCTTTATACAAATAACCTCACTCATGGTTTCACTTGATACATTCTGATCAAACAAATAATAAAGAATCACACACAAACAAATACTTTTTCAGTTGCTAAACTATATTCAGTCTTCATTTTATACAAGTAAAGACATATAAGGAAAGCATCAGTGAATTTAATATTATTTTATATTCAAAATGAAAAAGTGAGATTTTAAAGCTCCCTATGGTTAAACCATTTTGCAATACAATTCACTCCTATTGGAAAATTTGAATGAAAAATTTCATATATACTTAGGTTTTTTATAAAGAACATTTTCCATTAAATGTGTTTGATCATTTGTAGTATTTTATACAGAAAAGATACATAAATTGCATATTTCCCATATAGAATTTAATTACAAGATTAAGTTTTTAAGTTGTGCAATCATTCTCACCCATCTTTTATCAGTTGTTCATACTCCATTTACATAAATCACTGCTCCTTAATATTTCAAATTGGTGCTGTCAAGTTGATCCTTTAGAGATAGGTCTTCTTTCTTCTTCTTCTTCTTTTTTTGGGGGGAGGGAGCATCACTGCTCTCTGGTGGTGGGAGTGGGAGGCCCAGCCCCACTGCTGGAATTGAACCTCCGTCCCAGTGGGCCGCAGTCCCGCGCACAACCACTACGCCACCGGGGCTCAGCCCTCATCTTTTTTTTAAACCTAAGCCTAACCCAAACCTACTCCTAGAGATAGTTCTTAAAAGAGCAGAATAGACAAGAGTTTTTCTCTTTTTAACCATGTAAGTTGAACTGTTATTGGGCCATAGGAGGAGTTCAGGAAATATTTTTTATTTAAGGTTTACAGGCTGCCTCAAGGTCATAAGTTTAGGAGTTCTTTTACCCTTCCTGATTCCAGATAATATTTAGTATATGAGGATTTGAATTAATTTTGTGTTTTCCTCCTTTTGCTCCATTTTAATTCAAAATGTTCAGAAATAGTAGCTGGCCACCATCCAGACTCATGATAAAAAAGCAGGTTGTTATGGAGGCAATTAGCCACATACCGATACAGTCCTTCTCTTTCTTATTCTCCTTTCTCTGGTGCTTCAGCTGCAGAGAACAGTCATTGAACCTTGGGTGGTTATTTGCAATATTTTAAGAATCCAGACACTAAGCAATTTAGAGACACAGTAAAAGCATTAAAATATGACTCTGATGGATATCGCAGCATAACTTAATGTGAATGAACTATTGAATGGTATGATATCTGAATTACATCCTAATAAAATGGTTTGAAATAAATGAAGGACAAAATATTTTTAATTCAATTAACAAGGGTGTCTTATGAAACCCTGACCTTAAGCCTCTATAGCAAAGAACCAAATCTCCGGGGGCTTTTCAATGTAAATGAATATTTTCTGAGATGCAACTCTAAACCATAATACAATAGTCCTCCACTCCCAGTAGGATGGCTAATGAGAGGGTAAAGGAGTCCTAGGAGAACACTGATTAAGTCTATAGGCTACTAAGGCTAACCCCAGCCACTGAGTGGGTCAAACCCACCAGTCGCTCCACCAGTTGCAGATGTGACAGTCTGCTTCCGTAAATATTTCGCCTTTGAAAACCTTCGCGACAGTTCTATCCTATTTGGTTGATGTAAGTTGAGATCGACATGTTGGCTAAAACCATGTTGGGGTTTTAGCAATAAGTGAATACTGTTATTACTGTTAGATGTCATTGAGTTGGTTCCAATTTATAGCACAGAACAAAACGCCGCGCAGTCCTGCCATTCTCACGGTTGTTTTGATATCTGAGCCCATCGCTTCAGACACTCTGTCAATCTGTCTTGTTGGAGGCCTTCCTCTTTTATTCTGGCCCTCTGCTTTGCCAAGCACGATGTCCTTCAACACATCCAAAGTACAGGAGACAAAGCACTAGGTAAACGGACTCCAACAGAAAAGAAACTCAAACAGAAAATATTACAAATCAGATCGAGCTCAGGATGTATTAAAATGAGATAAAATGTTGCATTCTTGACTCTGTTATGTATTTTCTATGCTTTTTGGTATATGGATCCCAGATTGGAAAAATCAATAGAGAAAATCATAGAATAACAGTTCCTGGGGGATGTAATAAGGGAGGGGGAGGGAGTAATGGAGAATGAATATCAAAAAGTACAAGAAAGAAAAAGGCTTTAAAAATGATTGTGGCAGTGATTGTTGGATATGTCTGAACTATTGAATGGCCTGGTGTCTGAATTATTTCCTAATAAAATTGTTTTTAAAAAAGAGAGAAGAAACTGATGATAGCAAGTAATGGGAAAGATTTGAGGAAATCGGAAGACTTATTCACTGCTGATGGAGGTGCAAAGTTGTACAGCTGTTCTGAAAAACAATGTGGTGTTTCCTAAAAAAAACTAAAAATAGTACTGTCACATGGCCTGGTGTATATAATATATATCATATATGTATATATATCAAGAGCAGAACTCAAAAAATACTTGCAAACCATTGCAACAATATTCACAATAGCTCAAAGGTGTAAATTATCTAAACGTCCCTGAACAGATGAATGAAATAAAACAATGTGTTGCATATACTCAATAGCTGCCTCAATAATGTCCACAACCTATGATACCCTATGTCTACTAGAACACAGCACTGTCCAGTCCTGGGCCACACTCACAATTTTTACGTTTGAGCCCATTTTTGCAGTCAAGGTGTCAATCCATCTCATTGAGGGTCTTCCATTTCACTGCCCTTTATCTTCACTAAACATGATGTCCTAGTCCAGGGACTGGACTCTTCTAATAACACACCCAAAGGATGTGAGAGGGAGTCTTCCCATCCTCACTTCCAAGGAGCATAATGCTTGCACTTCTTCCAAGACAAATCTGTTTCCTATTTTTGTCAGTCCACGCTACTTTCAATCTTCTTCACCAGAACCATAATTCAAGTGCGTTGATTCTTCTTCAGTTGTCAGTATTGAATGTCAAACTTTCACATGCATGTAAGGTGATTGAAAACGCCATGATTTGGGTAACATGTACTTTAGTTCTCACAGCGATAGCCTTGCTTTTCAATACTTTAAAGAAGTCTTTTTTGCATCGGATTTACTAAGTGCAGTGCTTCCTTTGATCTCTTGACTATAGCTTCCATGACCATTGACTGGGGATCCAAGCAAGAGGAATCTTTGACAACGTCAATATACTTTTTTTCTATTCTGTTTATCATGATGCTACCTATTGGTCCAGTAGTAAGGATTTTTGTTTTCTTTACATTGAATTGTATTTCAAATTGAAGGCTGAAATTCTTTATCTTTGCTTGCAAATGATTTAGGCCCTTCTCACTTTCAGCAAATAAGATTGTATCATGTGCATATCGCAGCTTGTGACAGACACTTCTTCAAATATTGATGCCTTGTTCTTTTTCATATATTCATTCCTTAATTATTTGCTCAGCATGTAGACTGAATAAGTATGGTGAGAGGATATGACCCTGATGCACACCTTTCCTGATTTTAAAACACACAACATTCCATTATGCTGTATTAACAACTTCCTCTTGATCAAATAAGCATGCAATATAATACTGTATAGTTCGCTTCTCACTGGGCTATTAAAATCTGTAAAAGTATCCATCTCCACATTAACATTGCCCTATGGATTTTTAGATCCTATATGGTCAAAACATGACCTTGAGTCTATGCCATCTGAATTTAGAGGACATCTGAGGAACAGATTTGAAGCGATGACCACGAATGAAAGGAAACCCGATGCGTGGTGAGGGGACACTGAGAACTTAATCCACCAAGTATGTCCGCACAGAAGAACCACACCAGCTGGTGTGATCCAACCATGGCCATTACAAAACTTGAATATGATGAGGAGAAAAGCATCAAAGCAAAAATTATGAACACCCAATTTGTGGAGGGCTGTGGGGTCTGGTGAGAGCACCAGACCCATCTGCAGAGTATTGGGTCAGACTGAACCACTGGAAGATCCACTGTAGTCACAGACAAGAGTCTCCATCAGAGCCTTGCTATCACACAGAGACAATTTTACTTCTGATTATGTGGAAACTCTACACATAGCCTGCTGATCACCCTACAGATGGGACCTGAATTTGTTCTGAGAACAAGTATCTCTTATTGGTTCCATGACAGAAATTCCTTCCTTGTTTTTTTTTATTATTATTTTTTGGTGCCTTTACTTTCTTACACATTATGGGTATTTTTGTCTGTATACTATTATGTTTTTACCTTATCACCTTAGCGTGATTTTGTTCTCTGTTGGGTCTCCCAGCTGTGAAACACAGGAGGAGCATACGCAAAATGATAATAAAGGATAACCATGGGGGAGGGAAGATGCTCTAAATTTGGTGTGCGGTAATTGTACAATTTCTTGTGCTATGACTGAATGATTGAGGTATTTAATTCTATGATATATAAATTAATAGCCAATAAAAAAGTTGAAAACAAAACAAAACATCATTCATGAAGAAAGCAAAAAGTCATTAAAAAACAGACAGAAAGAAAGGTCACAGTGGATGCAAGAAGAGACTCTGAAGCTGCCTCTTCATCATAGAGTAGCTAAAACAAGTGGAAGAAAGGATGAAGTCAAAGAGCTGAACATACCTTCTCAAAGGACAGTTCAAGATGCAAAAGTTAAATATTATAATGGAATGTGCAAAGACCTAGAATTAGAAAATCAAAAGTGAAAAGCTTGCTAAGCATCTATTAAGTTGACAGAACTAAAGAAAAAATTCAAGCCTTGAGTTGCAATCTTGAAATATTCTTTATGTTTTGTTTTGTTTTTGGGGGGGGCATCACTGCTCTCTGATGGTAGTAGGAGGCCAAGCCTTGCTCCTGGAGAGCTGCTGCTGGATTTGAACTGCCAACCCAGTGGGCCGAAGTCCCGCACACAACCACTATGCCACCGAGGCTCAGCCCACAATCTTGAAATATTCTATGGTCAAAACAATTAATGATGCAGAAAGCATAAAAGGAAAATGGAAAGAATCCACAGAGTACCAAAAAGAACTAGTCACTATTTCACCATTTCTGGAGATAGTATATGAGCAAAAACCAATGGCATTCAAGGAAGAAGTTCAAGGTGCACTGAAGGCATTAGCTAAAAATTCGGGTCCAGGGATTGATAGAATACCGATTGAAATATTTCAACAACCTGATGAAGCACTGGAAACAGGGCTTTGTCTATGACAGGAACTTTGCAAGACAGTTACTTTACCAACTGACAAGAATAGATCCATATTTGTGCTAATCCCAAAGAAAAGTGACCCAGTAGAATGTCAAAATTTTTAAATGACATACTTGATATCACATGCCAGTAAAATTTTATTGAAGATCATTTAATAACATTTGCAGCAATATATTGACAAGAACCTTTCAGAGGCTCATGCCCAATTCGAAAGATTATGTGAAAAAAATGTATCATTGCTGATGTCAGATGGGTCTTGACTGAAAGCAAAGAATACCAGAAAGATGTTTACTTGAGTTTTATTGAGTATCGAGTACAAAGACAATGGACTGTAAGGATCATAACAAACTGTGGATAGCCTTGAGGAGCCTGGGGATTCCAGAACATGTTATTGTGCTCCTGTGGAACTTGCTCATGAATCAAGAGGCAGTTGTGGGAACATAACAAGGGAATACTATATGGTTTAACATCAGAAAAGGGAGGCATCAGTGTTGCAGCTTCTCATAATACTCACTCAATCTATATGCTAAGACAATCATGAGAAAAGCTGTACTATATGAAGAAGAATGTAGCTTCAGATTGGGGGGAATCACATTAACAACAGAAGATATAGAGATGACACAATATTGCTTGCTGAAAATGAGGAGGGCTTTACGCAATTGCTGATGACTATCAAGCATGTCAGCCTTCAGTATGGATTACTCAAGCCATGGTATTTTAAAATATATGCGTGTGAAATTTTGACATTGAATAATGGATACTGAAGAAGAACTGATGCATTTGAGTTGTGGTGCTGTAAAAGAATATTGAAAATACCATGGACTGGTAAAAAGACAACATATCTGTCTTGGAAGAAGTACTAACTGAATGCTGTGCAAAAAAGATGAGAATTCATCTTGCATGCTTTGGACATGTTGTCAAGAGAAACCTAGCCCTGAAAAAGAATATGTTTGATAAATAGGAGGGGCCGTGAAAAAGAGGATTACATTTACACCATGATTGCTACAATTGTCTCAAGCATGGGAGCAATTGTGAAGATGGCATGGTACTGGGTAATGTTTCGCTCTGTTGTGCATAAGACTGCTATGGTTGGGAATCAACTTGATGGCACCTATCAACAATAATGATACGGCCATCACTTAGCACTATGGGTTATTAATTTGGCTGCAAATGGCAAAAATGATTCATCTCTGAAACCCTTTATAGGACTTCTGTGAGTCAGAAGCAACTTGATAATGGTCAGTTCATTGAGTATTGGCTTTATAGTGCATTTATCTCTATCTTTTGGTGTTGCACACTTTCACTTTTTGCCATAGTCTGAGGGACTGTCCAAAACAATCTCTATAATTTTATCAAGGTAACTAGAACAGAACAGAAATTTATCTTAATCAAAATGAGTTATAACTGATTTTAAAATTATATTTGGAGAGGATGAGTGATGAAAGATCAGATAAGTTGTGGGATGGCACCAAGAATATCATACAAAATTTAGGCAAGAAGTCATTATAAATAAAAGAAAGAAAAAACACCAAAGTGGATTTCAGAAGAGACTCTGAAACTTTCTGTTGAATATATAGTACTTAAAGGAGTGAAAGGAATAAAGAAGTAAAATAACTGAAGATAAAATTTCAAAGGGCAGCTCAAGAAGACAAAAGAAAGTGCAATGAAATGTGCAAAGTCCCAGGTCTATAAAACCAAAAGGGAAGAATAGAGCATTTTCCAAGCTGAAATAACTAAAGCAAAACTTGAAGTCTCCAGTTATAATGCTGATTCTACGAGATTATTCTAAAGAGACTGTTCCAGAACATAAAAATAGCTATAAAACTTCCAAATTCATTCATTGAATAACCCTGATTCTAAAATCAGTCAGTCACAAAACTACAGGACAGATTTCATGAACATAAATGAAAATATTCTTAAAAATTATGGCCAGTAGATTTCAATAGGATGTCAAAAAATTACGAACAAGTGGAATTCATACAAAGGATGCAAAGATAGCTACACATTCTAAAAACGATCCATATAATCCACCATTTCAGCAAAACAAAGAATAAGAACCACATGATCATATCACTAGTTGCAGAAAAGCATTTGATAATACACAACACCCATTTCTAAAAAGAACACTCAGTAAAATAGGAGTAGAAGGGAAACTTCTCACCCCCCACCACATGGGAGATAGGGAAGAGGGAGAAAGGCAGTGGTGTTGACTAACCCAGGGACAAGGGAATAACAAGAGATTCAAAATCAGTAACAAGGTGGGTGTGAGAGTCACAATAGGGATTGATCAAGAGCAATGTAACAGAGAGAAAACACTGAAGCCCCAATAGAGGCTGAGTGTGATAGTGGGACAAAAGGAAAGTAAAAGGAAATAGAGGAAAGAACTGGGTGGTAAAGGGCATTTATAGAGGTCTAAATATAGGCATGTACATAGGTGAATATATTTATAGATGACAATGGGGAAATCGATCAACTGCCTATACTTATAGGGTTAGTATTAGGACAGCAGATGAGCATGGGGCCTCCACTCAAGTACATCCTCAGTGCAAGAACACTTTGTTCTATTAAATTGGCATTCCATGATGTTAACCTTCCTGACACAATCACCGAAAACAAATGTGTACATAAGCAAAGGTGGTGAAGAAAGCTGATGGTGTCTGGCTATCAAAAGATATAGTATCTTCGGTCTTAAAGGCTTAAAAGTAAATAACTGGCCATCTAGCTGAGAGGCAACAAAGCTCACATGGAAAAAGTACACCAGCCTGTGTGACCACAAGGTGCCAAAGGGATAAGTTTTCATTATTTAAGAACTAAAAACCATAACATGTGTGTTCACTTCCCTGTTATGATCACTGACTAAAAATGGGTGCATTAGCAAATGTAGTGAAGAAATCTGATGGTACTCAGCTATCAAAAGATATAGCATCTGGGTTATTAAAAGCTTGAAAGTAAACAAGTGGCCATCTATCTCAGAAGCAACAAAGTCCACATGGAAGAAGCACAGCAGTCTGTGTGACTATGAGATTTCGAAGGGATCTGGTGTTAGATATCAAAGAACTAAAAATTGTATCATTATAAAGGAGGGGAAGTACGGAGTGGGGACCCAAAGCCCATCAATAGGTGAAGTGACATCCCTTTGCAGAGGGCTTGCAGGGAAGAGAGAAGCCAATGAAGGTACAGTGTGGCAACAATGAGGTATACAACTTTCCTCTAGTTCTCAAATGCTTCCTCCCACCCACTCTCATGATCCCGTTCTACCTTACAAATCCAGCTAGATCAGGGGATGTACACTGGAGTTAGAAACATGGAGAATTCAGGATAGATGATCCCTTCAGGACCAGTGGTGGGTGTAGGGATACCGGGAGGGTGGAGGGAGGGTGGGGACCAATCACAAGGATCTACATATAATCTCCTCCCTGGGAGATGGACAACAGGGAAGTGGGTGAAGCGTGGCATTGGACGGTGTAAGGTATGACAAAATAATAGCACGTATAAATTATTAAGAGTTCATGAGAGAGGGAGACTTGGGAGAGAGGGGGAAAATGAGGAGCTAATACCAAGAGTTTAAGTAGAAAGCAAATGTTTTGGGAATGATGATGGCAACAGATATAACAAATATGCTTAGCATACAGTGGATGGATGTATGGCTTGTGGTAAGAGTTGGATCATTTAAAAGAAGTTTTTTTGGCTCTTTATCAAAGATCAGTTACCTTTAAGTGGATGAACTTATTTCTGGGTTCTATATTCTTTTCCATTGTTCAATGTGGTACTTACATAATCTTCTGTCAACTTGCACACAGCCTGTTAATCAGGTTGCAGCTTTATGACCTCATTTATTGGCTCAAAGGAGATAAATAGCTCTTTGGAGTGCAGACACACTCTCTGCTTGGTATTCTTTACTTAGGCATCACTGCCCTCTAGTAGGAGTGGGAGGCCCAATCTTGCTGCTGCTGGATTTGAACCGCCAAGCCAGTCGGCTGCAGTCCCGCACTCAACCACTACGCTACCAGGGCTCAGCTCTGCTTGGTATTCTTGATGACAAACCTCAAGGAGCTATGCAATCCACAGCCCAAGATCGGGAGGAGCCACATGGAGACCCACTCCAGCACTGAAATGCTTCCACCACCCCTGGATTCACAAGACTTTCCACACACTGGTCTGTGATCTTTCAACTTTTGGTGTCATTGCATGTGTTTCATGAGTCTGAAGAGGAAATTATCGACTGGTATCAGATATATGGGTTAATATCAGGCTTATGGACTTGATCTCGACTGGGCTGGCATGCTTTCTTAATATACAATTACTCTTTTATATAAAGCTTTTTCTTATATACATATGACTGCCTATGAATTTGTTTGACTAACCCAGACTAACAGTCTATGTATTTAACGTTGTTCCAGTACCAGACTGTTTTAATTACCATAGCTCTGTAATAGATTTTGATGTCTGCAAGTGGGAGATTGCCTATTTGTTCTTCCTAAGAAGTATTTTGCTATCCTGATCTATTTCTTCACCATTTAAAGTTAGTAATTATTTTTCCTAATTCTTTAAAGAATGAAATTTTATCAAGTTCACAAAGGTGTTGTATTTATAGGATACTTTGTGTAGTACTGATACTTTTATAATGCTAACTTCCCATCTGCAAACATGGAATATTGTTCCACCTAAGTAGCCTCGTTGGTTTCTTCTTGTACAAAATGCTGTGTATTTTCTTTGTACAAGATATTTGTAGCTCTTGTTAGATTTATTCCTAAGTATCACATATTTAGTGTTGTATCGTAAATGGTATTGCTTTTTGATTTATTTTTCAGTGCTTTCTTCATTTTTTAAAAAATCATTTCATTGGGGGTCTGTACAACTCTTATCACAATCCATCCATCCATTGTGTCAAGTCCATTTGTATATATGTTGCTATCATCATTTTCAAAGCATTTTCTTCTTACTTGAGCCCTTGGTTTCAACTCCTCATTTTTCCCTCTCCTCTTCCCTCCCTGCCTCCCTTTCTCATGAACCCTTGATAATTTATAAATTATTATTTTTTCATGTCTTGCACTGTCCGCTGTCGCCCTTTACCCCCTTGTCTGTTGTCCATCTCCCTGGGAGGGGGTTATAGATAGGTCTTTGTGTCAGTTCCTTCTTTCTTCCCCCACTTTCACTGTCCCTTTCTGAAATGGCTATTCTAATATTGGTCCTGAGGGGTTTATCTGCCCCGTATTCTCAGTTTTCCAGCTCCCATCTGTACCCATGTACATACTCTGGTTTAGGCAAATTTGTAAGGTAGAATTGGGCCGTGATAGCGGGGGACAGGGATTATTAAATAACCAGAGGAAAGCTGTTTCTTTCATCGGTGCTATACTGTATTCAGACTGACCCATCTTCTCCCCATGACCTTTCTGTAAGAGTATGTCCAATTGCTTAGATTGGCTTTGGGCCTCACTCCACACTTCCCACCCCATACCCCTCATTCACATTATGATTTTTTTTGTTCTGGGTCTTTGATGCCCGATACCTGATCCCATCAACACTTCATGATCATATAGGCTGGTGTGCTTCTTCCATGCGGGCTATGTTGCTTCTGAGCTAGTTGACCGCTTGTTTGTCTTCAAGTCTTTAAGACCACAAATGCTATATCTTTTGATAGCCTGGCACCATTGGTTTTCTTCATCACATTTACTTATGCACCCACTTTGTCTTCAGCAATCATGTTAGGAAGGTGCAGAACTCTTCACTAATAATTCTTTAGAAAACAATTGATTTTTGTATGCTAATCTTATATCTTGTCATGTTCCTGAATCTTCTGCTTGCTTCCATTTTTTTTTAAATTTTGCTTTGGTTGTGTCTTTAGGGTTGTCTATGTATAAAATAATATTCATTGCAAATAGTGAGAAGATTTCCAGCACAATTTTTTATAAAAGTGGCAAAAAGGGGAATTCTTGTGTGCTTTCTATTTTCCAGGGGAATGCATTGAGTTTTTCTTCATTAAGTGAGATGTTGTTTGTTGGTTTTGCATTTATGGTCTTTATTGAGCTGAAACATTTCATTTCTATTCCTATTTTGTTGCATATATTTATCAGTAATGGGGGTTGTATATACTCAAATACCTTTTTATGCATCCATTGTTACGGTTGCATGGTTATTTTTTGTTTCTATGCTCGATGACATTGATTGTTTTTCTACTGTTGAACCCTCCTTGTGAATCCCCTGATCATAATGCATTTTTCAATATATTGTTTTATCATGCTGGCCAGAATTTTGTTAAGAAATTTTGCATCTGTGTTCATATAAGATATAGTCCTGTTATTTTCTATTTCGGTGCAATGTCTTTGCCTGGTTAAGGTATCAGGCATCCTTCCTTCATATAACGAGGTTGAGAATGAGCTGTCCTTTTCTCCCCTCCAAGTACTAACCAGGCCCGACCTGCTTAGCTTCAGAGATCAGAGGAGATCGGATGTGTTCAGGGTGGTATGGCCATAGACGAGCTGTCCTTTCCTGTATTCTGGAACAGCTTGTGTATAATTGGTATTGGCTCTTCTCTGAATGCTTGGTATAATTTTCTAGTTAATTTATCTGACTCTGCGTTTTTTTGTTGAAATAATTTAAATGACCCGGTCTATATATTCTTTTGTGAGAGTCTGTTGAAGTTTTCATCAGTTAGTGTTAATTTGGGTGAATGATGTATATCTAGAAATTTATCCATTTCATCTATGTTTTAAACTTTTTTGGAGTACAGCTGTGTTAGTCTGGATAGACTAGAGGAACAAAATTTCAGAGACACGCATATAGGTATAAGGAAAGGGTTTATATACAAAAGAAATGTGACCCTAAGAAGGCATCCCAATCCAGTCCAACTTCAGAGGTCTGTCTTCATCAGGGCAAAGCTGTGTCGTCTCTCCACCGGCTACTCCAGCCTCCCAGTCGCCGCCATTCTGTGTTGCCTGTGGTTAATCATCTCTGAAACTAACTCCCAACAACTGGGGAAGATAGCTTCTCATCTTCATGAGGGAAATATCGCGAGATTTCCCAGGAGTCTCAGGAGAAAGCCATGCCCACACAGAGGCCTCATCAGCTACTCAATGGCTTTTTCCTGATTAACAGGCCAGACTCCACCCTTACATTTCAATTATAAAATTAACATAAGCACATGACTGCCACAACAGCCTTTCATATTACCAAGCTGTTGTTGTTTTTGTTTCATTCAATTCTATTGTGGTGTGACCTTTTTCATCTTATTCTTCATATTTGAATTTTCTCCTTCTTCTTTATTAAGACTGCCAGTGATTTGTCGATTTTTTTTGTCGATTTTATTAATCCTTTCAAAGAACCAATTTCATGTCATGTTGATTTTTTCTAAGGTATTTGTTTTTCAGAGTCATTTATTCCTTCTCTGTTTATGATTTTTTTATTCTGATGATAAAAGGTTTATTTTGTTGCTCTTTTTATAGTCATTTCCAGTTAATGTGCTTTGATTTTTGACTTTTTTCATATGTGCATTAATTAGAATAAATTGCCCTCTGGGCACTGTTTTTCTTGTGCCTTAAAAGTTTTAGATGTTGTCTTTCTTCTTTTTTGATTGAGGGAATTTTTAAATTTTATCAATTCTACAGTAGTTTTTAAGTAGTGTGCTGCTCAATTACCAAGCATTGATATTTCTCCCTGTTATATTGATTTCTTATGTTATAGAATTGAGATCTGAGAAAATCTATTACAAAATCTTACTGCCCTAAAGCTTGCTTTGTGTCCTAACATATGGTCTATTCTTGAGAATGTTTTACACACTAAAAAAGAATGTTTACTGTATTGTTGTGGGATGGAGGGCTCTGCATATGCCCCAGAAGTCAAGTTGGTTAATTGCAAAAGTTTTTTGTTTCTTCTTTGAGTTCCTTTCCCAATGAGCTGTCTTTCCGTCTGAATGGTGTATTGAAGTCTTTGACTATATTTGTTGTAGTGTATTTCTTTCTTCAGCTTGGTAAGAGTTTGATTAAAATATTTCAATGATCTTTCATTTGTTAGTAAATGTGTATCATGCTCATACATTTTTCCCATATTGACCTTTTATTCTTTATATAATGGCCTTATTTGGGTCACATGATGTGTCTTGCCTTTTAGCTTAACTTATTGGAGTTTAGTATTGTTTCCCTACTTTGTGTTGATACATTAGCTTGATATGTCTTTTCTGTCTATTGTGTTCTAGTCCCCTCCCCTTTTTGGCTAAGGAATATTTTTTTTAGGCAGGGTATTTATAGATCTTGTTTTCTTATTCAGTCTGTTACTTTTTTCTCTCAGAATCATTGTTGACTGGTATAAAAATATGCAACTTTCCTCTAGTTTTTAAATGCTTCCTCCCACCCACTATTAAGATCCCAATTCTACCTGACAAATCCAGCTATACCAGGGGATATACACTGGCGCTGGAAACATGGGAAATTCAGGGCAGATTATCCCTTCAGGACCAATGGTGAGAGTAGTGATACTGGGAGAGTGGAGGGAAGGTAGAGTAGAAAGGGTGCACCAATTGCAGGGATCTACAGATAAGCTCTTCTCTGGAGTACAGACAACAGGGAAGTGTGTGAAAGGACACATCAGACAGTGTACAATATGACAAAATAATGACATTTTGTAAATTATTAAGGGTTCATGGGGGAGGAGTGGGGAGGAAGGGGAAATATGGGGAGCTAATATTGGGGACCTAAGCAGGAGGATGTGTTGAGAATTATGATGGCAACAAATGTGCAACTGTGGACTACATACAATTGACGTATGTATTGATCATGATAAGAGTTGTATGAGTCCCCAATAAAATGATTTATTATAAAAAAATCAATGCTCTAATTTTGCGTGGTTTTTGTGTGTTTGCTTGCTTGTTTGTTTGTTTGAGGTGCTCCACAGAGGCACCCATGCTATTGCTAGGGGCAACCTGTTTCAGGGGAGGAAAGAGCAGCAGCCTTTTCCAGTGGTCAGTGTTCAGATGTGGGGGTAGAGTTGGGTGGATAGTGTTGTGTGGTGTTGGCTCCTGGCAGAGGATCATGCAGTGGCAGTAAAGGAAGCTGGGAGAGTGCAGCGAGCAACTGGAAAAAAAGTATTGAGCACCTGGGGTGTGTGATTGCTCTTCCTCTCATTGTTGTACTCACTCCTAAAGTCCCTGGGTGTGTAGATGCCTCAGTCCTCTTACCTTTTCTATTGTTCTCAAAGTTTCTAAGGAATCTAGGTTTTCCATCTCATTTAGCTTCTTGATTGCTGTAGAGAGGTTTCCCCTGTGCTTGTGACTAAGTTGTCATCTTCCCGGGAAATCCCCTTGGGAGTCTAAAATATTATACTTTATCATTGGGAGCTGCCCTTCGCATTTTTATTCAAAATGTTGAAATGTTTATAACCATTAATCAACATTATGTGCCATATAGAGAAAATGAAAATATGCTTTTGCAAATGGAAGCTGTACAAGGATGCATTTTATCACCACTCCCAGGATTGTGCTGGAAATCTTAGCCATAGCATCATGGCCTGAAAGGAAGCTAAAGGCATGCAAATTATCAAAGAAGCAAAACTCTATATGTGCCAACAATATTATCTTATATATGGAAAATACTACAGATCCAGCAAGAAAATTGATTGAAGTAATTGATTCAGCAAATTGACAGGGTACAAAATAGACATAACAAAATTACAAAGAGATCTCTGAAAATAAAATTGCGAAAGCAATATCATTTATGATAGTCATTTAAAAGATGAAATACTTAGGAATAAATAAAGAAACACAAGGCTTGTAGAAAGAGAAGTGCAAAACACTACTACAAGAAGTCAAAACAAGGTATGAAGATTGAGAAATGTTTCATATTTATGAATAGAAATAGTGAGAATTATGAAAATGCCACTATATTTATACATAAAATGGAATTCCAATTCAAATCCCAAAATTATTCTTTAAAAGATAGAATTAAGCACAAACTTTATATTGAAATGAAAGAAATCCTACATGAGCAAAGAATTATTAAAAAGTAGAAAATAGGATGGTTCTCATTTTCTAATCTCAAAACCATGGCTGTCAAAACATTCTGGTGGATTCTGGGCCCTTACTTGATTCTAGCCCCACCCCAAGAACAGTTAGTTTTATCATCTAGCCCTTCTCAATACTCATCTTCATGAAGAGATCACTGAAGAGGAGGGCACAACAGCAACGTGTGGTGAAGAAAGCAGATGGTGCCCGAATACAAATTGGAACTGTGTTTGGGCTTTTATTCAAACTTTTTTTTCAAGACGTTTATTCAAACAGACAGGCAGTTTCAAATAAATCCATATCACAAAAGTACACCAGACTGAGTGGTTCAAACAAAACAATAACAAAATGTAAATATGATGAAGGAAAAAGTATCAGAACTTAATTCGTGAACACCCAAATTGTAGAAGGTTAAGGAGGACAGTGCGGGTCCGGAAACTATCTGCAGAGCATTGTGTCAGATTAAGCCCCTCTGTCCACAGGTGAGGGACTCAAACAGCTTTACTAGTAGACAGATTATTTTAAACTTGATTATGCTGGATGGAACTATGGTATCATATGATACCTGGTCAGTTAGCCTCCTCTTGACCCAACCTGAATTTTCTCTAGACTTAAATATTTTTGATTGCTTCACAACAAAAATTTCTTCTCTGACATTTTAATATTGTTGGTGATCTTTTCCTTCTTATTTTTATCTTTATATTATTGCTTTTCTTTCTGTTACATTTTGTTTTGGGTTTTTATTGCTTCTGTTAGATTTTCCAGTTTATGAAACACTGCATAAAGACAATAACTGTTTTAAGTGATAATTGAGAAAAATATCAAGGAAAATAAAAACAGGACAAGAGACACCATCTCTCATCAGACTTACTACAATTTCTACTGAGCACACCCTGATGAATTTGGCAGGTTGGACAAAATTTGCTACTCTCTGAGCTTCAATTTCCTCACTTTTAAATAAGGAAGTTGGTCATATCAGTGCTTTGAAATCATGTGGGGTATTATTATCTGAAAACCCTCTTAGACACTTCCTGCAAAGTTGTACTTCCTGAGAACACACAGAGCAGCAATGATCATGAGTGCATTGGTTGATATTATTACTTTTAATTATTGCCCTCATATCCCTGCATGAATCTGATTAATGCTGTGGACTTTATCCCAAGGGAAAAGTGCACATGAGTATGCATAGGAATTTTTGATTAAGAACTTTCAGGGATATGAGACCTTTAGAAGTTTCATGCTAGCCCACTAGGAAAGCCAAGTCTGGGAAGAGATCTCATGGTTTTTAGGTAATGTCAAGGTGACCCTAATTCAGAACAAACTGTATAACAGAATTCATGTTTCTTACTTTTGTGTGATCCTTACAATCAATCACCACTGTTTGATCCCATTGTGACAGATACCTTGTCTTGGAACATATATAAGAATTCCTTTATATTTAATATTCTATGTGTCTCTAATGTCAGCAGGCTTAACCCAAAGCAAAAAGGGCAGGTATTTCTCTCCACCCTTCCTATTTCTCTTCAGTATTCCTGTCTCAGTATTCTCTTGAATTTTCATGATATCTACTGAAAGAAGATTACACTGATTAAGTTATATTAGGTAAGGATTAGAGGTTATACAGGCTAACCATCTCAATAGAGTATGCTGTTTCAAAAAAGTTACAGGGAAAGAATCTAAAGAAACATACACGAAGCATTGACTTTTCTGATCTGGTGGCAAGTACGTAAGGAAATTTAAGAGTGGTATAACACTTGAATTGAGTAGCACATTTGTGAAATAGGTAATCCTCCAATCTGTCTACGGATAAAGTTGGTTTTTCTTTGCAGGTCTTAGTTCACATATGCACACCTGAATTCAGGCTTTATTAAGTTACTTTTGTGACTTACAGGGTAATCACAAGGCTCTGGTACAATAGAAAACCTAACCAACAGGTTAATTCTGATGCTCAGCTCTTCTTCATAAAATTTAAATGCTCAGATTGTTCAATATACAGATTGAATAAGTATATTGAAATGATACAACCCTGACACATGCCTTTCTTATTAAGAGCCTGCATACGCAGATGAAACAATCTTGCTTGCTGTACCCAAAGGAGACTTGAGGTACTGACTGATGAAAAACAAAGACTAAGCCATCCAATATGGCTTAAAACTCAGTGCAAACAGAACCAAAGTACTCACAACTGGACCAATAGACAGCATAATTATGAACAGAAAAGTTTCAAGTTGTCAAGGATTTAGTTATAATTGAACCCACAACTAATCCACACAGAAGAGCTTTCAAAAAAATAAATAACATTGAATTAGATGAATACAGAACACAAGACATCTTTAAAGCATTTAAAAATGAAGATGTCATTTTGATGACTAAGGTGAGCCTGACCAAAGCCATATTTTTATATAAATTGTTTTATTGAAGACTCTTGGAACTTCTATAATAATCCACACATCAATTGTATCTGGTACATATTTTGCCATCATTAATTCTGAACATCTTTCTATCTGAACCCTTGTTATAAGCCCCTGCTTTCCCCTCCACCTTCCCACCTTTGTGAACCCTTGATAACTTAGAGATTATTATTGTTTTCATATTTGACACCATTCACTGACTCCTTTCACCTACGTTTCTGCTGTTGGTCCCGAGGGGAGATGGTGTTATACCCTTATTTTTGAAATTCGTTCCCCCTTCTTCAAAGCCTTATATATTTTTAATCACCTCAAATGCATGCAAAAAACTAGACAATGAGTAAGGAAGGCTGGAGAAGAGTCGATGCATTTGAATTATGATGTTGACTAAGGCTTTTGAAAGATTATGAAAATAGCTTTCAAATATGTATTGGAGGAATTATTACCAGGATGTTCCTTGGAAAGAAGTAGGGTGAGACTTTGTCTCAAAAATTTTAGACTTAGGCCTCCTACTCCCACCGCCGGAGAGCAGTGATGCCCCCGCCAAAAAAAATTTGGACATGTAGTCAGGTTGGACCATTTGATGGAGAAGAACAAAAAAGAGGAAGATGTTCAATGAGATGGATATCTTTGCAATTACGGGGGTAAGCGCAGCAATTTTATGGGTGATACTGGACTGGATAGAATCCCTTTCTGTTGTGCCTCAGGTTATTATGCTTCCAAATGGACTGGAGTAATCAACTTTACTTGAGTGGCTCTCCCAACATGCTGTTGTTGGGTTCAAACCATTGACCTTTCAATTCGCTCCTGAACGCACTGCTCTCCATCCTCACCATCCTCCAAAAGAGTAAATGAAATCTATTGCCACCCACTACATTAAAACTCATAGTAGCTCTCTAAGTGTGGAACTCCCACAGAGAGTTTCCAGCATGGGACATCTTGACCACAGTAGACTCACACTTCTTTCCCCCAGAGAAAGTGTGGGTGTTTTGAACCACTGACATCGACGTAACAGAATTCACTTGACTATAATACTACTAGCATTCTCTAATGCTTTTGTATAAAGTATGAAGATGAAACAACTAAATTAGATTCAGTACATTGGTTTTGCAAATGGGCATGTTTTTTTAATAAACTGATTCTTTGGATTTGGCTGTTGGATCATTGTTCAATATAGTAACCCCTTCCCTTCCCTTTCTTCAAGGGTGGATTTTGGTCAAGTGAATTCTGCTTTCTCATCTTCTTTCATGAAGAAATCAAATGCTTCATTAAAAGAAAACGAGATACACAACTATCACAATAAAACTGAAAAGTGGCAAGGAACAAATTTGTAGTGTTGGTGGTCTACGCTGTGATTGCCTGAAATTGCAGTATTGAGGGATTTTTGAAGTCTTTTAGGACTGTGGAAATTACAAAGATTACAAAGAATTCCCCTTATGCTTTTAGCCCACCATTGCAAGCTATAAGGATCTTTATCCCAGGCCCGTGCATCGCCTACATTTACATTTATGTTTCTTTTTATAAAGATTATTAGAATTTGGTTGCAATTTTTTTTTTAATTTTCAACTCAGAATTTGGTTGCAATTTTATGTTTTGCCAATAGATACCATTCTAGTCTAGGAGTCCCAGCTGCATAGTGGGTACTTGGGCACCAGCAAGGGCAGCATCCGAAATCCCCAGCTGCTCCTTGGGAGAAAGATGTGGCTTTCTATTTTTCTATTTCCTTAAAGAGTCACAGTCTCAGACACCCACAGGCGCGGTTCTATCCTGTCCTGCAGGGTCGCCCTGAGTCAGAACGAACTTAATGGCAGTGAATTTGGTTTAGGTTTATCCCTACAACCTGAGGGGGGGGGGCATGCTATTCTGTGACTTCACATCTCCATAATTGCAATATTTCACATTTGGAAGAAAATATGTAGAAATATGTCTGCTTCTTCAACTATAAAATGGAAAGAAAAATGATTGCATTCTCTAATTTACCAAAGCTTCTGGAAGCTTGGGGATTGCTTCCAGCTACTTCCTGCTGACTTGTCTAAGGAAGCAGGGATAGAATACTAACACTAGGCACTAGACTCTGGGTTGCCTTGGAGAGCCAGCTTCAAGAGTCTGTCCTTATGAGTCGAGGGTGCGGGAAACGGGTCTGTTTTCACCCCGTTTCTTCCTAACCACTGTAAAAACACTTCCTGATCTCAGAGAGATAGAGGTGAAGAGGAAGTGAGAAGGTAGGTGGTGAGAGGCGTTTTAAGTAGCTGCAAAATCTTCAGGGGAAGTGTATTTTTTTCAATGTCATTAGGTCAGAGAATTTAATACCCAAGCATGCTCTAGGAAGGGACCATTCTCGCCCTGGACTCTCTTTTGGAGAGCTACCTAGGAGACATTTTTAGCAAAGCATCCATTGTGGTGCCTGCCTACAATAATTGAGCGACTATGAGAAATGATCTTGATAAATTGCAATAGAGGTGAGAGGGTACCTAACTTCAGGAAAGACCTCCACAAAAAAAGCTGGATGCAATCACAAACTGAAAGCTAAGTGCGCACACAGAATGGGAAGACAATGAATTATGGCTCTATAAATAGAAAGGCGAGTTGGTTTGTCTAAGTGCAAGCGGCAGCCTTTACGTACAGCCTGTAACCTAGCCCTGCATCATTAATCAGAAAGAGACAGAGAGACATGAAAGCTACCCCCTAGAAAACGGGAATGTTCAGTGTGTGTGGAGTGGTTTACAAAGTTTACCCTGGCAAGCTGCTACCACTCTTTACAATATGATAGTGCTTAGATAATATTGAAATTTTGTTTTTTTATGTTTGCCTTTTTTCTTTTTTCTTTTGGTCCCTTGTGTTTCCTTTGTACCCTTCTGTCACTCTCTCATACTCTCATGATCTCTCGCTCTCTCAATTCCCTTCTCTGTTTCTTTAGTTTTCTTTTTTGGTGGTAGAGAAGGGTTGGATTTGTTCTTGGAACAAGGAGCTGGAATCAATGCATGTATCAGTAGCAAACTTCTTGGTGTGCCTGTTGTGTGAATTCTTTGGAGGTCTCTGGAGAAAACAGAAAACAACTAAAACGGTAAGCTTCACGTTTTAACGTATAATCAATCATCTTTCCTTTTACCCTTGATATCTATAAATGGTCTCTTCACACCAGCCTCTGGGTAATCTGACCCATCTAAGGGTGCTTAAAGATATAATAAAGCTAGACCACCTTTACATGTCATTTCCTTGGTATATGAACAAATGAAATAAGTATATGGTTGATTGCCTGAGGTAGGAAGGGGAAGGCAAATTTGAACTTGGGAAGATATTAAATTGAAGGACTCTTTCATAGCTGCTATCAAAATGTGTTTAACTCAGTGAATTTAAAAATAAAATATCTCTGAACATGTAAAATTTCAGCAAATTTGTATTAAGTAGAGTCATATGCATTAGTGTGTAGACTTACTTTTATCTACTCTTCTTGTAACTCTTTTGGAATATTATTTTTATCTATAGGAAGAATAGAATGGTTCACTTTGTGCATTTTAACCTTTTAAATTCAATTTATTATTAGAAATATGGGAAAATGTATTATTTCATGATCTGTACCAAAATGAAGATATGCTTATATCACCTCTATTAAAAAGTTACATACTGGCAATTTTATTGGGAAAGTGCCATCTGAGTAACGGTAGATGCAGAAATTCTGCTTTCAAAAAGATAGCAGTCTAAAGAGAAAAAAGCAAGATAATAGACACAGTTGCTGTTTTTCTCAGATAAATATTTCTCAAAAGAGCTCATCCGTACATTAAAAATGGACTAAAGGATTTTGGATTAAATTTATATTTTTATGCACTTATAATTGATAACTTATTTGTACAAAAATGTAAGTGAAATTGTTTTCTGGTTTGTCTATTTTTTCTTTTCTATATTCCAAGAGGCAATATTTAGTAAAGTGTCCTCTAGCTTTAGATCAAACACCCAGGTTATAGACAATAGCTTGCACTCACTAAAGGTTGCATTCAGAGGCTTATAGAAAGTATGAGCTTCCATTTCGGGTGGTGGAGCTTGTTTTGGGGGGCCATTAAGTTGGTTCTGACTCACAACGTGGCCTTATGCACAATGGAATGAAACACTGCCCGATCTTTCAATATCCTCACAATTATTGTCATGTTTTAGCCCATTATTGCAACCACCATGACAATGCATCTTATTGAAGGTATTCTTGCATTCGCTGTCCTCCTATTATACCAAGCACAATGTCTTTTTCCAGGGACTGAACTCTCCTGACAAATAAATGGAAGTCATTTGGAATAGGATAAGAATTAGGACATACGTAGTATAACATGGCTCAGATGTAAATCTTAAATAACATTCCTTCTCCCCTCCCCTCCCGCTTTCAACTATGATGTGCTTGGATTTCATTTTATATTGTGCTAATCTTCTAGAAAGATGAGGCTGCCTGGTCTTGTCAAGATTTACAGTTTAGAAATCCTATATAGGGTACAATGAATTGGAATCGACTTAATAGCAGTGCACTTTGTTTTTGTAATCTTTTGAGAGTGGAAAAATGTATTTTAACATTATTGTATTTAATTAGCGAAGCAATATTGGTTAGAGAGCTTAGGGTCACTAATGAAAGAGCACTATTTTCTTGCAGCTGCTACAAATCTTATGGATATTATAGATGGAATGAGAGGTTTGTAGCCTAAGAAAAGACTCCACCAGTCAAAATAACAACTATTTAGATCACATAAAAGGCATCCTACGAGAAGCTTGTGTCATAAAGGTTTTTTGTTGTGTTTTGTTTATTAGTTACAGAAAAGATCAATGTGCTTTACACATATGGATACATGCACTGCTCCACCTTGTCCCATGTATTTGGTAATGTTACTGTGAGACAGGAAACAGCAGTATATATAGTCCGTTGGCTCTAGTATAAATATTAATGAATATTTAAAGATGAATAAGTGCAAAGTAAACTATTGAGTTTTCAAAAATCTCATTGTGTATCCATCTCAAGATCTTTAGGAGTGAATTAACAGTGCTATCTTGTCTTTGTGCCAGGTAAGTTTTCATAGACATTTTTAGCATCAATCAAATGCCAATTTTGAGAATTTCCTTTTCCTAAACCTCACCCAAGGTGAGGAAAAGTTCTAGATGGTTCTGTTTTCTTTATAATGATCTCTAGAGTGATCCCTCCAAAGTTTTCCTCAGATACTACAAGTCTCAACTAGAAAATAAGATGTGACCAGAAACATATTAATATTATCTCATTCATAGAAGCAATAGCCAAGGTCTGAGACCATTTTATGCATTAGAAGTGAAGCAGATTGAGTGCTTGCATGTTGCAGTTGGAAAAACGGAGGCCCGAGAAGTTAAAGTAATTGTGCCAAGTCCTTCTGTGAATCTATCATGGAAACAAGTATTCTCAATAACAGGGTCACACTTCAGGTTGGTCCCAAGAGTTCTGATAATGTGATTTTCTACCAAGAGTTATTCTTACCATGCCCTCAGAAAATATTCCACAAGTATCCCCCATAAGCAATATTCATTAAGAACTGCAATATATCAATAAAAGAGACATCACTATCACATACTGAATATGGCTATATGCTACTTTGAGTGCTAGAGCAACAGATTTCCCAAGGCATAAGGCAAGCGTATTCAGGAAGTCTAGAGAACTGTAAGACTTCGCGGTTTAAGAAGTCAAGTTTCCCAATTATCTTCCAGATCAAAATAGGCACATGGACCTGAGAAGTTAAGGACAGACTGTGTAAAAGCTAAATAATGATAGTAATTAGCTATATGCAAATCACAAAGAAAATACAATTGTTTATGGGTTGGCAATCACTAATGCTCATTGTGCGAGTGCTATCTGGGATTTGAACATTAGAGTAGAGTCCCTTGGCACTGCCAAGTTCAAGTGCAGGATGCGATTCGGAGGCATTACTTTTACTTATAGCAGCAGTCTGAAAATTGGCTAGGTATCAAGATGAAAATAGAGATTCTGAAAATTAATCAAGAAGTGCAAGATATTATTAACCAAACTCAAGTCTCCATAGGTTCTAGAGGATTGAGTATGTATGGACCAGGAACTTCATTTATTCGAATCATCAAATGAGATGAAGAGTTTAAATCATTGGCTATGATCTGTATGCATGCCTTGTAGAAGTACAACTTATGCCCGAAACACAAACCACAGCTATAAATTTAGGTTGACCACCTCATCCCTGACAGTAGAGTGATTCCGTGCTGAGTGCTAACCACAAGTTCCGCAGTTTGAATCCACCAGCCAGTCTGTGGGAGAGAGATGAAGCTTTCACCTCCTATAAAGAAAGAGTTGCACTCTCGCACATCCACAGGAGCAGTTTTGCCCCATCCTACTGAGTCACTGTGGATCATAATGGACTTGGTGGCAATAAGTTGAGTTTTAGTTCTGTTCAGTACTTAAAGCACAGGTAAATTGCTAACACCAAATCAAAAGACCCTCAATGTTGTCCTCACTGAAGAAAAAGGTTTATTGTGGTTTGGGTGAAAGTTTGCAGAGCAAATTATTTTTAAATTTAACACTATATACATTTTGCTTTGTGGATAAATTGTCCTACCTCCTCCATGTGTTTACCATTTCCATCCATGTTTCTTTTCTATTCCTTCTTGCCTCTTTAGCTTTGTCCCCAGACAAATAATTGGCATTTTAAATTCATATGGTTGACTGTTGAAAGAAGTCAATACTTCCCTATCATTATTGCTCACCTTATAAACCTGTGTACCCATTGACTGACGCTTGAGCCACTGCAGTGAGTTCAGTTGCAAGCTTAACATGTGTCTAATCTCAAGGGTTCCACCTGTCTTTCTCCATAAGAGAAAAAGGTGCAGGAACCTCCAAAGCTTCACAAGAGCAGCAGCAGCAGCAGTTGTCCAAGGCGGATTCCTCTTAAGCTGATAGCAGGAATGTCCCCACTCACCAACCTTCTTTACCCATTGTAATGCCAACCACTCCTCAGGTTCCCAGGTGACTTTGATAATTCATTACAATTGCCACACAGAATTCAGACACTACACATAAGATGCATGACTTTGGGGTTATTTTGGAAGTAGCACGTTAAAATTTAGATGAGGAATCCTTAGGATGCAGTTGTTCAGTCAAGGCAGATTTGTTAGGCAGGTCTCTGTCTGGACCTTAGCCTCTTGGATTGGCCTCTGTCCTGCTTGGGAAATGTTACAAAGTTCTTTTAGGACTGCCAATAAATGTTCAAAGGGGATGTCCCTCCCCCATAAACTTCACCTCGAAGGTGCATGCTCCAGAAGGCGCATCCAGTACCTGGATGCATCCTGCTACACAAGCCAGTGTCCTGCCTGAAGGCACTCATGTAGTACTTGGTCCATTTGTTGGGAAATCCACAGTTCTGTCTCATGTGCTGGCATCTATTTGTGTTTTGGTTGCTCCTCTGCCACTCCTCTTCTGTTCCTCTGGCGTCAGATCTGTCTCACAGATCCCGGAGGTTTAATGCTTGGGAATGTCAGAGGTCAAAGTACCACACCACACTTGGTTGGTTTCTCTTGCTGATAGTGTGTCCTCTTCCTGTTTCTGAGATGGCTCGTTTTATACCAAGGAGGATGGTACACAATTAATGCTGCTAGCAATCACACTCGACAGAATCAGATAATCTGATAGGTGTCTGTCCCCACCTTCTATTTCCCAGACCCATGAAGAAAAAGTTGTTTGGTGAGAGTAAAAAAGACCATAACTAGAAAAGTCATAATAAAATATTCATTGCCCTGCACTGCATTGCACTATCTGAACAGTAGCCCTGGTTTTTCTTTTTTATGATTTTGAATTCTGATCTAAATTTTAATATCTTATTTCAGAGAGGTTAGTATTGGTAGCAGGCTGGTTGAGGCAGGGTTTCATGTGGTCCATTAGTCTTCTGGACTACTTTTTTCATATGTCCCATTAGATTTTTGACTAAAATAGATGGATTTGTTATTTTATCAGGCATGTCTTATGAGAAAAAAATTGCAATCAAATTAGATTATGAAAAGAAAAAATGCAAGACATCTGATTTCACAACTGCAAAAGAAAATGCTATCTAAATATTAATTATTAATTTCACGTCATTGGATATAATAAAGATATGCTTATCATAAAGGTCACAAAAGCATATCTTTATATGTAATTTGATGATACTATTTAGCTGTTAAACATTTGCATCAGTTTCAATCAGCATCTGTTGTTTGTTTAATTAGTGGGTTTGGTTTGTTAGTTTTAATTACTGCCATGGAAGACAAACACATAAAACCAGACATTCTACCAGTTCACCAATTTTCACATGTATAATTCAGTGACAATGTCAATCATATCATGCAAACATTTCTACTATCACTTTCTAAATTATTTCAACACCGAAGATCAGTTTTAAATTTCCTGAGAAAATTTTCCTGAGAAATTCATTGTTCCCTAAGCAACAATTCCCCCTTTTCTCCCTCCCTTCTAGGGACCTCTAATAAACATGGGTCTCTATAGCATTTCATATTTCGTGTAGTTAAATCATACAATATTTGTCTTTTGTGACTACTTATTTCACTTAGCATGTTACCAAGTTTTATCTATGTGATAACCGAATATAGCACTATTTCATTTCTCCTCTTATACCAGAGTCATATTCCAAGCATGTAATGTACTGCATTTTGTTTATACATTCATCTGTAGATAAGCACTTAGGTCGATTTTGCCTTTTGACTATTGTGAATAGTGCTGCAGTGAACATTGTTATGCTGGTTTCAGCTGTGTTCCTATTTTCAGTTATTTGGGGTATATATCTAGGATTAACTTTTGCTTTGCTTACTTTCTGACTCTTCGCTCCCTGCTCCCTTAATCCCACAGAAGAAAATGTTCTAAGCTGAAAGCAATCCTCTTTCTTCAAAGAGAGTTAGATTTGTAATGTTGTAGTATTACAATTTTAATATTTCATTAAGCAAATTGGATCTAACTAACAAGTCAAGCCATCTGACCTAGCATTTGTTTCACTAAGGAGAAGAAAAAAACACTGAAAATAGAAATACTTGGTTCTTTTATAAAAAGCCTATGTAGTCCATATTAAGGCAGCAGGCCATAATGTCTTTTCATCAGAAATTTTACACTCTTTGTTCTAACAACTTGGCATTCTGTGATGTTCATCTTCCTAGCACAATTTCTGAAGACTAAATGGGTGCATATGCAAATATGGTGAAGAGCACAGATGATGCCCAGCTATCAAAAGGTATAGCATTTGGGTTCTTAAAGGCTTGAAGTTAAACAAGTGGCCCGGTAGGAGAGAAGCAACAAGCCCACATGGAAGAAGCACACAAGCCTGTGAGATCATGGAGTGTAATGGGATCTGGTGACAATCATCAGATATCAAAAGCAAACAAACAACAACAACAAAATATTGTTGAGAACCAGGGGGCTCAGAGCAGAGACCCAAAACTCATCTGTAGACATCCCTCACAGAAGGGTCACAAGGAAAGGGTGAAGCAATCAGGGCACAGTGCAGCACCAAATGAAAGACAATATTCCTCTGGTTTCTTGAGGCTTCCACACTTTCCATTATCATGACCCTAGTCTCGTTTTTCACTGTGGTCCAGACTAGAGCTGCACATAGGTACAGATAAGAGATAAAAATTCACAACACAGAATCCAGGAACAGGAATGGTAGTAGCAATATAAAGAGGGTAGGGGGAAGGTGGGGATGGGAGGTGAGGAGGGGGACTCAATCACAATGATGGACAAATAACCACTACCACCATCACACCTCTCCCCCAAAGCGAAGAACAACAGAAACCGTGGGGCAAAGGAGACATTGATCATTGTAAGATATCAAAATAATAACTTACCTATTTATATTTACCAAGGGGTCATGAGAGTGAAAGGGGATAGAGAGGGGAAAAAAGGGGAACTTATAGCAAGGGCCCAATAGAAAGTAAATGTTTAGAAAAATGATGGCAACATATGTATACATATGTTTATTACAATTGATGTATCGAATGTTATAAGAACTATAAGAACCCCCAATATAAAGATCTTTTAATAAAAAATTGTTTATCAGGATAAAAAGCTGAGAAAGAATGTGAATATATTTATTACACCATATTGTGAAGTGTCTGGTCTGGATAGTCAATCCAGATTAATTAGGGAAAGTTGATTTGGACTCAACAATTTTTAGAGTAAGGAAAATCCATTGGATTTGAAACTACCCAACTTTGTCCTGGATATTTAGCTGCAAGGCCCTTTTGGTTATAGAAGACAGAGCAAACTTTCTGCAATTTTAGACCATGAAATTTGATTAAGCAAAATGCCATGAGGATATTTTGTAATCTGTAGAGAGAACAATGCTGTTTCTCAGAAGTCAGAGTATGACCCAGGTCATTTTAGACATGGACTTACTTGTTAATAACCATATTGATTCTAAATTCTATTTGTAAGAATTTCACATTGGGATATGTCATCTGTGCATCTGTTTGGGTCTTATCTAAGGGGAAAATTACTCATGAAAAAATTCAAATTAATTAGGGAAAGTTGATTTGGACTAGAAAATTTCCGTAGTAAGCAAAAATTATTTGAATTAGTCGCTACCTAACTTTGCCTTGGATAGCTAACAGAAAGGCTCTTTTGGTTTCACAAAAACTGTATAGTATGGCTTTGTAAATTTTAAATCTAATACATTTTAAAACATAAAAATTAATATTCATGATTAAACTCCTTAATACCCTTTGCACAGAAATTGTTTAGTATTGATTTTTGAATTTTAGATGCAATCTAATTACATCGGTATACATTCTTGCTTATTAGATTGGGCTACACATTGTGAAGCTAGTCTAAGAAGTTGTGATCAGATCATTATTTTTTCTATAAAATGTCAGCACATTTATTTTTAAAATTAATTTTTATATCTCAAAATGCAAAATTTCATGTAATAACATCTTTGGTGTAAGTTTTAATTTTCACATAACTTTTGTGAGTTTAGTATTATTTTTAAGTTTGGAAAACTAATTTTGCAATGTCACTGGCTTTGGTTTGCCCAATCTCATTTCTATTCTTGATGATTTCATTTTTTGATGGAAAATGCCTAGCCTTTCCTCTTGTTCTATTCCAACATCTCTGGAGATTTTGTCTGGCAAAGGGAAATGAATAAGAATTTCCCAGTGTAATTGAACCTTCTAGTGGTGCATTTTGAGTCTTCAGCACATTCTCATAGGTGTATATATAATTATAAAAGAAGAATCAAAATCCTCACCTTGGAGCAAAGGTCACCATCAGATGCTAGCCATCTCTAAGCTGTTTCTTTTCTCTACAAAATACTTACATCCTACTAGTAAAATAAAAAATAAAAAATATTTTACTGTGCTGTGAAGGTCTATGCAGCAATTTGGATTTCTATTCAATGGTTTAGGTTCCTATTCAATAGCTTCTATAAAAATTATTCAGTGATGTTCCAATTCCATTAATCAAAAGTCTCTCATTCTATTCCCTGCCCCTCTTTTTTTTAGTGTTTGCTGACCATTTGATCTCATGCAAGTGATTTTAAAGGGGTGCACAGTATTTTTGGGTGCTCCCCTGGCCCATTCCCATTAATTTGTTTAGGTATAAAATGACCTCAGAGTTTAATTTAAGTTCAAAGTTTGAAAATCATCTCATGGCAATATTCTACAGCAATATTTTCCTTTCTTTAGCTTTCCTTTCCCTCCCTACTTCTCCTTCCTTCCTTCCTTCTTCCCCCTCTCTCCCTCCTTCCTTCATCATCCCCTTTGTCCTCTTCCTTTTATTTTTTCCTCTGTCTCTCTCCCCCTCCTCTTGTGTGCTCACCCGCCCACTAAATTTGAGGTTCTGTTGCACATTTTGCTTCAAGTTTATCAGAGTCCATCTATTGTAACCCTGATTAGAATGGCCTGTAGTCACAGCTGGGTACCATCTAATCTTTTGATTAGTGTATCAGAGTCATGGTTTGTGAAAAAAAATTTTTTCATGTGGATGAATTTCTTCCCTGACTCAAGAAACTTCACCAATTTCAGATGTAGAACATAATTAAATCCTATTCCAAATAAAATTCCAGTGATGAGTACAGAAAGTATTACTGATATCACAATGGTATCCAGAAGCTTTGATTTTGGCAGGATTTGGGAGTCTATGTTCTACTGGCTTCAACTTTGTGGGTTCTCTAAAGAGATGGGTCACCAAATGTCTCTCACGTTTTCATACTATGGTGGCTTGCATGTTTCCATGATGCTGGAAGCTTTGTCATTAGTATTCAAAATTCAACCTTTGAGTTATAAGTTGAAAGATTCCATGGGAAAATTATTAAACATTTTAGGAAGTATCCATTGAAGATGGAAGGAATACAATGTCACTGTCCAAAAACAAGTGGTCAACATTTAACTATTTCCAGAGGTAGCACATGACCAAACAATATTGAAAGAGGAATTTCACTAAATTTTAGCTGCAGTAAGGAAATTAGTGAAAGATATAGCTCAAGTAATTGATAGAATATAAATTGAATATAAATTGAAACGTTCCAATAAACTGGTGAAATACTAGAAATACTGGATGTGTAAGAAATTTGGAAATCAGGTTCTTGGTCAATTGACTGGAAGAAGCCCATATTTATGCTCACTTCAAAGAAAGGTGACCCAAAACAACATAAAATGTATTTTAAAAGCATCAATATCACATGTAAGTGAAATGTTGCTAAAATTAACAGTAGTGTCACTAGTATATCAACAAGGTGCTACCCAAAATCCAAGGTATATTTAGAAGAGGACATGACAGAACAGAATTTTTTGATGTCAAATGTATCTTGACTGAAAGTAGAGAATACCAGAAAGATGTTTACTTGTATTTTATTGACTATACAAAGGAATTTAGCTCTGTGAATAATAAAAAATCTCTGGATAATGTTGACAGGATTGGGAATTCCAAAAGAACAAGGGAATGATGCATGGCTTAAAATTAGAAAAGTGTGTGTCAGGATTGTATCTTTTTACCATTCTTATCCAATCTGTATGGTGAACAAATGATCCGAGAAGATGGAAAGAGATACCAAGATGGAATGAAAGTTTATTAGCCATCTGCCATATGCAGATGATACAACCTTATTTGTTGAAAGCAAAGAAGATGTGGAATATGGATTTCAAATCAATGTAAAGAAGAATAAATTCTTTCCAAATTGACCATCAGACAATATCATGATAAGTAGAGAACAGATTGAAGTTGTCAAGGGTTTAATTTTGCTTGTATCCACAACTGGCACTTATGGAAGTAACAATTAAAAATCCAAAAAGCAAAAAACCCTAAAAGATATACTCCACTGGGCAATTCCGCTGAGAGTGAAAGTGATAAGACTTTACCTCATATACTTTATATACGTAATTAGGAAAGGTCAGTAGCTGGAAAAGTACATTATGCTGAGTAAAGGTGATGGTCAGGGTAAAAGAGGAATGGATTGACCAAGTGACTGCAACAATGGATTTAGACTTACCAATTGTGATGATGGTGGAGGACCAGGCTGTGGTTTGCTCTGCTGTACAAAAGGCTGTTCTAGGCTGGAATAAACTCAAAATTACATAACAACAACACAGAAGTGGGTCACAAAAATAATTAGAATCATGATTAGTATTTTTAATGTTTTTTCTCAGCTCTTTACTCTAGTGAAAGCTTACATGGCAATATTTAAAACCCTTTCACAGTCTGAGGCATCATAGTCACGAGCATGCAGTTGGGGGGTTAGGGAGGAGCTAAGGCATGCTGTTCCATATCTACCCACATCATTACTTTCATCTTCTGCCACCCCATCCCCCAATTCAATACACTTTAAAAAATTAATCATTTTATTTGGGGGCTCTTATAAATTACTGTAACTATGATTATTTTCATTATTCATTTGTGATATACTAAACATTAAGCAAGACACCTTAAATTTTGACAACTATTGACTGATGGTCCACATTTTACACAGGAGGAAACCTTTTGTTAAAGATATTCAGTAGCATGGCTCAAATTATATAACAAATTTTAAGCACAGTTTTCTGGTTGTCACGACTTTTTCTATTTTTCTCCCCATCTCTATGCTAAAGGCCCAACTCACTATCTGGTTTCATTTTATTTGAAAATAAAGAAATGTCACAATGGATGGAAATATTTCATTTTCAAAACAAGTTGTTCTTTTACTAGGGAACTTGGAAAAGCACATAGAATAGGGATTAGAATAGATGTAAAATGCAGATATTAACAAAAGTATTGCTAAAACATTTTAATTTTTAGACTAATGTATATAATTTGTTTATTATGCTACCAGTGCAGTATGGGTAGTAATAGAAGGTATATAAGATATACCTCATGCCCTACAGAGTTCTTATTTACTTGTGAAAGATAATGGAACAGATATTACTTCTAACTCTACAAAAGAGGTTTTGGGGGGAAGTATAGGACTTCACAACACTTTTTGTCTTCATCAGAGGATTACCTCCCTCACCCACATGTAAATTGATTTTACGCAAAAAGAGAAATCATTTGTGCTCTGAGAAAGGTTGACTTTCTTTCATCTAATCTATGCCATGCTAAGATTTGGAGAAAAAGCTCTGAATTCCAGATGTATGATTTCAGTAGAGAGTACAACAAAATACATCCTTTTACTTCCAAAGAGCTCAGAAAAAGACATATTCATAGAGACTCTTCTCTAGGACCTCTGGTGGCACACTGGGCTGTTAATTGCAAGGTCAACTGTTGAGAACTGTTGCTTCATGGAGGATAGAGGAGGTCTGCTCCTCTTGTGAAGAGTTACGGCCTCTGAAAGCCACAGGGGCAGCTCTGCTCTGTCTTGTGGGGCTGCTGTCAGTTTCAATCTACTCCATAGTATTGAGTTTTTTGGAGAGACTCTTTGAAAATAAATCTGTTAGAATAGATGTTGTTTTCATATGTACTAGATTTTCACCTCCTAATGAAGTCTATAGTTGCTATAAAATATTAAAATTGGGGGGGGCATGAAATTGTTCATATATAAAATTGTGCTTCAAGCTTTTTCTTAGGACAAACAGCTATGCGTTATATTGATACTCTAGGTTCCGACCATCATTTATGGCTACATGACAGAAAAACTTAACTAACTTTATATACTTGGTTTTTGGAGCTCATTACTATAGCCAGTTGATGCAACCAGCAACAAATCTGAGGGAAAATCAGGGTAACAATTTTAACTAGTTCCATCTCCTTCTCAGGT
This sequence comes from Nesogale talazaci, assembly GCA_004026705.1. Taxonomy (NCBI): domain Eukaryota; kingdom Metazoa; phylum Chordata; class Mammalia; order Afrosoricida; family Tenrecidae; genus Nesogale; species Nesogale talazaci. The sequence continues at coordinate 61,077 of PVJH01009453.1, forward strand.
TAGTCATGATGCTTGACAGTAGTCAGCACATACTATAGCCCTAGATTTCCTTTTCTAAAAGGAAATAGAGGACCATGGGATAACTCTTCCTGATTTTAGTGTAAGTAATGTTTTCAGCAGGAAGCAATTACACGCTTAAGCTATAAGTCATACCCATAGTAGAATAAAGCTAAACAAGGCAACTGTATTTCTCATTTTTCAGTTTCTCTATAGGATATGAGAAAAAGGTGCAATTTAGAGTACCTCAATTTAAGAGTTTCAATTACCAAGCAAATAGTTTAAAAGGCATGTTTCTATTATTTGATTAGAGTTCCTCTGTACTGTTTGCTAAAATGGCCTTGTTTGGACTGAAATCACACTGAGAAAATTAAGCTGTACCTGGCTTTCATCCCAAATATTTGCTTTATCACATGGGAGGGCTATAATGTTTCATCAAACTTTCACCTTGAAGTGCTATAAGAAGTAGAATGATTAGAAGGCTGTATCTGAATAAATGAATAAAATAAGTATGAATTTGAAAGATCAATGAAATTACTTCTTGTGGAAATGGCATGTAGAACAACCTGACTCCCTTAAGGGTAGCTCTGGGCTTTTCCCCTAAAAATATGGAAGCTTGTTATAGAATTTTTATATGCTTAATTAAAAAAATTTATTTTATACATTGTGCTCATTTGATTTGTCATTAACACTGCTGATAGTCTATAAGTTTCGCAATGGCATGAATCTTATTTCTTTTCTTTTAATTTCCAGAGACATCTAGCAGGGTAAATTCATTTCCACTGTTTTGACCTAGAGTGTTACTTTAACAAATTGCAGCTTCAGGAAATGAGCCAAAAGGAAAATAAAACATTTATTCTATCTTGATTATTTTCTTCCGTCTAACATGCTGGCTGAAATGAATAAGCTCAATGCAAACTATGTCTATGTATCTGTGTCTCCATGTGTCAGGGTTAGGGAGGAAAAAATGAGAAGAAGTGAGATAGTTAAGATTTATTGCATCAACCTGACTGATAAACACACATGGGATTAATTAAAGGGAAGAGAGATTAATGGCTTGGTGAGCCATTTTTGTACCTTTTTGTTCTTTGGTTGCTTGCTCTCTGATGGTCAGACCAGGGTGTCGCTGCCCTAGTCAGTTCCCTGCTCCAGCTGGCAAGGGTCACTTTCTGTGAGACATCCCTGACGAGAAGCCGGACTTCCACTGATGCAGCCCTGGTTGCTGGAGCAGCCATGTGGAGACCCCTCCCAGCTTTGAGATGCTTACAGGTTCACTGATTCAACTTTCCTCCTACAGTCGGCATCATTGCATGTGTTTTGTGAAATTGAGGAGGACTTTGTTGATTGGTATACAGGCTAATGTTGGCCTTATGGGCTTGGACAGCACTGGATTGTGATGTTTTTTCAATGTACATTTATCCTTTATGTACAACTCTTTCATATATATGTGTCTCTGTGAATTTGTTTCTCTAGTATACCCAGACTAACACAAGAAAGAAGAACAACTACCTTTTGTCCTATGCCTTCCGAAATGTGCCCTTGAGTAAATGATGCCCTTTTGATCATAAGTGGTTGATTGTTCTAAGGTATGCATATCTGACTAGTGTTATTGCTCCCCTTATAGACTTGTATATTATTTGGTTAATATTCATAAGGCTTTCAGTGATTTATTCCTCAGAAGTGCACAGCCTATCCCTTTTTCATAGTGCTAATATCATTTCTGATATCATGTGGTATAAGCACCGCTACTTGTGCTAATATTAGTGCTGGCAATATATTGATCTCGGCTCAAAATAGGAAATAGTAGAGAAATGTTTCCTTGTGTTTTATTGATTATGCAAAAGTATGTGACCTTTCAGATAATAATAAACTATGGGTAATATTGAGAAAAATGGGAACTCTAACACTCCCTCATGGTCATGCAGAACCTAAACATGAATCAATTCAGACATGACTGTTGATTGAATAGATCAAGGGAATATTGCATGGTTAAAAATCAGGAAAAGTATGCATCCAGGTTGTATCCTTTCACCATATTTATTAATTTGTGTGCTGAGCAAATCAAGTGAGAAGTTAGATTATAGGAAAAAGAATGCACCATCGGGATTAGTGGAAGGTTTATTACCAGCCTATGATATGCAGATGGCATAACCTTACCTGCAAAAGTAAGGAGAACTTGAAACCCTTGCTGATGAAGATCAAGGACTATAGTCTTCGGTATGGATTACAACTCAATGGAAAGAAAATTGAATTCCTTGCAACTGGTTCAATAGGTATCATAATAAATAGAGATAAGATTGAAATTGTCAAGGATTTAATCTTATCTGGATCCACAATCAGTGTTCATGGAAGCAGGGCTAAAGAAATCAAATGACGCATTGCAAGAGGTATGTTGGTCAATAGATCTTTAAGGTGTTGAACAACAAGGATTTTACGTTGAGGACTAAGATATACCTGACATAAGCCATGATATTTTCAATCTCCTCATATGCCTCTGAAAGTTGGACATTAACCCAATCCCAACTACAGGAGCAGCCACTTCTCCCCCAGGGAATTTGCCTTGGAGGTTAGCACTGAAGCTGCAGTTTGGGGAGTGAGAACAAATGAAGCGGGAGAAAGAGAGAATGGAGTATATTCTGGCCCCCTGAGCCTTCAGGATGATGTTCCCACTTAGAATAGCCGATGCAGAGAGAGGATCATATGACTGGCCCAATATGAAATATGGGTACCCTCTCTGACCCAAGGCCTTTCAGGGTCACCAACGGAGAAACAGGGTCAGGATTATACCCTATCTGGCCCAACTACACCATGGTAAAAAACTAACCGTATGCAAGAGAGCACGGAGTTCCAGATGGAGTGCCAAGGATATACTTTGAGGCCATGGTGTGGCACCCCATCTCATTCAACCAGGGGACACTCCTAGAGGTCAACTAACAGACCTTAAACTATTTACAGGTTTTATATTGCATATATATGTATATATATATGTATATATATATATATAAACAGTGGGTTTTTGTTAATGTTACCATTGTGCTATTTTCTTTGGTTGCTTCATTTTAGGATGCATTTTTTGGTACATATTTTTATTTTTGCAGGTCTATCGAGATAAAATAGGCTGGATGAACAGTCTGCAGGTGAAAATGATGGAACTGATGGTTCCAGGGTGCACGTGGGAGAAGGAGAGGATGGGGAAAGGAGGTGGTATTGACCAGCCCAGGGATAAGGGAATAACAAGTGATCCATAGTCAGTGACAGTGTGGATGTGAGAAGTCCAATAAGGATTGATCAAGACTAATGTAACAGAAAGAAAATACTAAAACCCAGCATGATAGTGGGACAGGAGGAGGTATAAGGAAATAGAAGAAAGAACTGGGGAGTAAGGGACATTTATGGAGGTCTAAATACAGACATGTACATAGGTGCATATATTTATATATAAGGATGTTGAAATAGATCAATATGCATATACCTATAGGGTTAGTATTAGAACAGCAGACAGGCATTGGGCCTCCACTCAAGTACTTCCTCAGTGCAAGAACATTTTGTTCTATCAAATTGGCATGCTGTGATGTGCACATCCTCAGCATGATCAATGAAAACAAATGTGTGCATAAGCAAATGTGGTGAAGAAAGTTGATGGTGCCTGGCCATCAAAAGATATAACATCTGGGGTTTAAAGGCTTGAAAGTTAACAAGTGGCCATCCAGCTCAGAAGCAACAAAGTCCATATGGAAGAAGCACACCAGCTTGTGGGACCAAGAGGTGTCAAAGGGATCAATCATCAGGTTTCAAGAACTAATAATCATAACATTATATGCTCACTTTCCTGATATGATCGTGGATGACAAATATGTGCATAAGTAAATGTGGTGAAAAAAGCTGATGGTGCTTGGCTATCAAAAGATGTAGTGTCTAGGGTCTTAAAGGCTTGAAAGTAAACATGCGGCCATCCAGCTCAGAAGCAAGCCCACATGAAAGAAGCATACCAGCCTGTGCGACCACACGGTGTCAAAGAGAACCAATGTCAAGCATCAAAGAACTAAAAATTATATCATTATAAATGAAGGGGAGTGCAGATTAGGGACCCAAAGCCCATCATTAAGTGAAGCAACATCCTCTTACAGAGGGGTTGCAGCAAGGAGATGAGCCAGTCAAGGTACAGTGTAGTAACAATGAAATGTGCAACTTTCCTCTGGTTTTCAAATGCTACCTCCCACCCATTATCATGATCCCAATTCTACCAAACAGATCCAGCTAGACCAGGGGATGTACACTGCAGCCAGAAACATGGGGAATTTAAGATAGATGATTGATCCCTCAGGACTAGTGGGGGCGGGAGTGGTGATACTGGAGGTTGGGGGGATGGTGGAATAGAAAGGCGTAACTAATTTCAAGGATTTACATATGACCTCCTCTCTGGAGTACGGACAACAGGGGGGTGAGTGAAGGGACACATTGGACAGTGTACGATATGAAAAGGTAATAGCAATTTGTAAATTTTTGGGGGTTCATGGGGGAAGAGGAGGGGGGAGGGGAAATATGGGGAGCTGGAATTTTTTTAAAAAGAATTAGAGGAAAGGGGGAAAGAGGAGCTTATACCAAGAGCTCAAGTAGAAAATATTTGGAAATGAATATGGCAACATGTGTACAAATGTGCTTAATACAAACGATGTATTGAATGTTGTAAGAGCCATAAGAGCCCCCAATAAAATCTATATTTAACAAAAACAAGAAAAAAAACAAGTAAAGAAAGTTGGACATTAAATAAGGAAGATTGAACAAGAACTGATGCATTTGAATCATGGTTCTGATAAAGAACATTTCCATTGAGCCATTGGGATCAGTTCCTCTTTTCCCCCTCCTTTCCCACCTCCCAACCCTAGTGGCTCCTTGATAGATTATAGATTGTTAACTGTTTTTAAAATCTCACAACAACCGCTGTATCCCTTCCCTTCAAGTTTCTGTTGTTCTTCCCCCTGATCCATTCATTGCTCAGTACCCCTCTCTCTTTCCCCCCATCACCCCCTTCCCCATACCCATTTAATATCTCTATTCCCATTCTTGTTCCTGAGTTCCTTATGTTGTAAGTTTTATGTCTTTCCTATACCTATGTACATCCTCCCATGTAGTCCAGAGTGGGAAATGGCACTGGGGTCTTGATAGTGGGGGGTAAGGAGGCCTCAAGGGATCAGAGGTACACAGTATGATCCATTAGTGCTATACTGCACCCTGAATGACTCATCCCCTCCCCATGACCCTTCTGTGGGGGATGTTCCTTTGTCCACACATGGGCTCTGCTCTGACACTCCTCCATTCTCATCAATACATTTTTATTTGTTTGTTTACTGTTTAATGTTAATCTTCTGGTTTGCATTGCCCAATCTTAATGACACTTCATGATTTTATTGGCTGTTGTGCTTCTTACATGCTTCACTGTTGGGTGGCCGCTTGTTTAACTTTAAGCCTTTAAGACCCCAGAAATTATATATTTTAATAGCCATCCTTTGTCTTCACCACATCTGCTTGTGCACCCATTTTGTTTTCAACAATCAAGTATAGGCAGGGGGAGCATCACAGAATGACATTTGTTAGAGCAATGTGTTCTTGTATTAAAGGAAGGTATAAACAGAGACCCAAGGCCCATCTGCAACCTTGGTGTATTGCTTTATAAATATATGTACATAGACAAATGCCTTTTTTTCTGTATTAATGCATTTACAGAAAGTGCATATCTCTGCTAAAACCCCTAATGCCTTTGCTTCTTATATCCTGCCTGTTTCCTTTTTCCTCCTTCTGCCCTGCTGTCGCTTTCCCCCTTCTTCTACCTCTCAGTGCTTCCTCTCCACTACCTTGGTGTTGCTTTAATATTCACAGGATCTCTACACTCAGGCTGACTCTAGTTGAGGCTGACCCTGTAGGCCAGTCTTGTCATGCATTAGTCATTTTATTGGGGCTTCGTACAACTCCTGTCACAATCCATACATTCATCCATTATGTCAAGCACATTTGTACATTTCTTGCCATCATCATTTTCAAACATTTTCTTTCTACTTGAGCACTTGGTATCAGTTTCTCATTTTTCTCCTCCCTCCCTCATGAACCCATGATAATTTATAAATTATTATTATTTTTTCATGTCTTACACTGAAAGATATCACTCTTTACTCACTTTCTGTTGTCCATCCCCCTGGGAAAAGGTTTTAGGTTGATCATTGTGATATGTCCCCTCTTTTTCCTCCCACCTTCCCCTTCTGCTCCTGGTATGACTACTCTCAGTATTGGTCCTGAGGGGTTTATCTGTCCTGGATTCCATGTTTCCAGCTCTTATCTGTACCCATGTATATGCTCTGGTCTAGCCAAATTTGTAAGGTAGAATGGGGGTCATGATTGTAAGGGGAAGGAAGCATCAAAAATACTACAGGAAAGTTGTATGTTTCATCAGTGCTATACTATACTCTGACTGACTCATCATCTCCCCTTGTCCCTTCTGAAAGGGGATGTCCAATTGCCTACAGATGGGCTTGGGGTCTCCACTACACACTCCCTCTCATTCACAATAATATTATTTTTTTCTTGTTCTGGGTCTTTTATGCCTGATACCTATTCCTATCGACACCTCATGATCACAAAGGCTGATGTGCTTCTTCCATGTGGGCTTTGTTGCTTCTCAGATAGATGGCCACCTTTTTATCTTCAATCCTCTTAGACTCAAGACACTACATCTTTTGATAGTCAGGCACCCCCAGCTTTCTTCACCACCTTTGCTTCTGCACCCACTTTGCCTTCAGGGATCATGTTGGGAAGGTGAACATAATGGAATGCCAGGCTAATAAAGCAAAGTGTTCTTGTGTTCAGGGAGTACTTGAATTGATGGCCAATGTCCATCTGCTACCTTAATACTGAACCTATAAATAGATGTACATAGATCTATTTTCCCATCACCATATGTAATATTTGCATATGTGCATGCCTGTATTTAGACCTCTATAATCAATGCCCTTTGCTTCCTAGTTCTTTCCTCTATTTACTTTCAGTTTTCTCTTTTCAGCCTGCATTTGGGTTTCAGTTAATTCCTCTTGGTTACATTGTCCTTGATTAAGCCTCACCAGACCTCTTACACCTGCCTTGCCATCAATTTTAGATCACTTGCTGTTCCCTTGTTTCTGTGTTTGTTAACACCCACTTCCTTTCCCCAGCCTCCCTCTCCCTTGTCCACCTGGAACTGGTGGTCCCCTTATATTCCCTATGGATTGTTTATCCCACTTATCATATCTAAATAGACATGCAGAGACAATACTGTGCACAAAAACAATACATAGCAAAACAAAGCAACAAAAGAAAACAACAGCAAAAATACCAATGACCAAGAAAAAAAAAAGAAAGAAAGAAAAGCCTTTAAATAGTGCAATGTCTGATTTTTGACCTTTAGAGTGTTTTCTGGTCAAGTCTGATAGGGTGCTATGTCCTTGGCCCACAGTCTATTTTTGGTATTCCTTGGGAGCTTCATTGCTCTGCTACCCTTACTGTTCTTCTCCATGCCCATAGTATTTCACCTCGGTGTGGTGTGGTCAGATAGGCCACAATCCCCACATTGTGCCTCGAATATTTTCCTCTATAGTGCTATGGGTCAGTGAGGGACATCATGTCTTATGGTGGAGTTGCTCTATGTGGCAGTCTCTTATTTGTGCTTAGTTGGTGTTGTTCTTCTGCCCATACTGAATCATCAAGAATATCTTGTAGGGATGGATTTTTTTAAAAGTAGTCTTTGAATTTTTTCTTGTCCGGGAAGACTCTTAATTCTCCATGTATCTTGATAGATAATTTGGCTGGATAGAGTATTCTTGGGTTTGTGTCATATTCCTTCAATTTTTGGAATATGTTACTCTATTCTCTCTTCTTCGTGGTCTGAGCATATTCTTATTTGGATAGCTTTATATGTGATGGTTTCTTTTCCTCTAGCTGCTCTCATGAATTTCTCCTCTGCCTCAAAGTTTGATAGTTTAAGTATTATGTGCCTTGGTGACTTTGTCTTGGCATTCAGTCTAGCTGGTGTTCTTTCAACCTCCTGAAAGGTTGCCTGGTTTTTGTTCATTAAGCTGGGGATGTTTACCTTCAAGAATTCCCTCACTATTTTTGCCATTGACTTATTTGCTGTGTCTTCCTCCAGTAATCCAATTATTCTGATGTTGTTTCTCTTCATAGCATAAGATATACTTCTCAAGTTTACTTCAGCTTCTCTGATGATCCTATTTGACTTTTTTCATGTTTGTTAAAGTCTGCTTGATATTCTTCTAAGTCACTGGTGCAGTTCTGTGCTTCCTCCAGTGGGTTGGCAAAGTCCATGAATTTGCCCCTGGTTTTTGTTATTTTGTTCCTATACTCTTGTATTTCCCTTTGCTGTATGTCTTTATTTTCTTTACCATTTCATCCCTTTTCTGTATTGTTTCCCTCAGGTCCTTTGTGGCTTCAAGGGACATTCTGAAAATTTCCTTCTGTGACCAATCAATATCTGCTGCTTCTATGCATGTCATTAGATTCAGAACTTCTTCTGACATTGCCTTTTGTTTCTCCTTTTTGTTGTTGTTGAGGTCATTGGGGCTGATTTCTGCTTGCATTGTGCTGTTTTAGAGGAGGCCAAGGCCATTACCAGAGATTCAAAGAGCACTGACTCTCTCTGAGAGATTCCAAGGAACGCTTCTTTGAAGTTCCTGCAGTTAATTGCATTATGGGACTGACCTATCACTTTATCCTCCTATGGCTTCACTATTTCCCTAGCCAATGAGTATTTTGTAATTTGGAGGGCAAGTTGGATGTTCCTCTCTGGGGATGCTGGTTGGGTGGTTGTGGACCTTGGAGCATGGTGCTGCACTGGATGATCTCACAGGGAGTAATGGTGGTGTTACACATGGCAGCTAAAGATGCCGCAGAAGGTGTGTGGACTGGCCTGCTGCAGCAAGAGTGCTGCAGAAGACAGGTGGGTGTGTCTACTTTGGTGTAGAACACTGCAGATGGTGAGTGGAATTGTGCTAGTCAGCTAGATCATTGCAGAGTTTGGACAGAAATTCCTGAAGCAGTATGGAGCTCTGGACTGTTGGTGGAGCTGCCTTAGGCCATGTGAGGCACTACAGTGAGTGGGGGGAAGTTCCCGCAATCATGGGGGACCACAGAGGATGGGCAGGTGCTCTCCCAGCCACACAGACAGGATTTCCCCTGGAAAAAGTTGGCAGGGTTTTCCCCAACAGCATATTTTGATGCTTCAGAGAGCAGGTAGACAGGATTTCCCCAAGAGGAAGTTGGGGGGGATTTCCTCGGCCACGTGTTACACTGCAGAGGGCAGTCAGGCATACAGGATTTTCCTGGTGGAAGGTCTCAGAAATATTCCTAGAGGAAAGTGGGCAGGATTTCCCCAGCTGCAATTTATGCTGCGGAAGGTGTAATTCCTCCAGTTGGGTGGTGGGTGGGTGTAACTTCCATAGGCTAAGGGGAATAGCCTGGAGGTTGGCGGTGGCTTATGATTGAAAAGGGAAAAGAAAAAGAAACCTAAGCCCACTGAGATTATGCAGGGAAAGAGAGAAGAGAGAGAAACAAAAGTAAAGATATAGCTGAGCCCTGATCACCTAACTGTGGAGCTGGAGGGGTTTAAACACTGCCCAGAGGTAGCCACAAGCTCTAGCTATGTTGAAGTAAAGACCTTGGGTCAGCCAAAGAAGCTCAGCTCTGGCTGAGACTGTATCAGGGCTAAGGTGAAACTTTTGTTGGCCTCCACAGTGGTAAGCCAAGAGCCCACAACTCCTCAAAACCTAGTGGATCTGTGCTACTTTTTATGGTCTACCTTCTGTGGCCCAGCAGCGTGGAATTTCCCTCTCAGTTGATCTCCTTTTCTGATTTCTGTGGAGTTCCTCTGGTATGTGTTACTTGGTTACTATCTTGATGGAAGCCCCCTCGGGTATTGTGTATAATTTGCTTAATTTTTCCAGAGGCTTGCAAGATTCTTACCAGAGATTGAGATGATTTTTGGCAACTGGCTCATATATCCTTTCCCTGGGTAAGATTGTGGGTATTCTTTTAACTCCTTTGGTGAAATCTTTAGATTCACATGAGAATCCAGTTTTCAGAAGGTCCCAGTCATCTTGTTTGTTCTCTGTTTATTGTGTGTTTTCAATTACATTTGACAGTGTATTTATGCTTTGTCTTAGGTCCCTAAGTTTATTTCTGTTTTTCAAATTATGACATTTTCAGTTCTTGGTTTTTCATCTCTGCAAAACTCAAGGTCTTTGAACCATCTTGAGTTCACTTTTGTATATGGTTTGAGATAAAAGTTGTGTTTTCTTTACTTTTTTTCAATGCTTTTATTTGGGGCTCTTGCAGCTCTTATAACATTCCATACATAATTTGTATTAAGCATATTTGTACACATGTTGCCATTTTCATTTTCAAATATTTTCTACTGAGCCCTTGGTATAAGCTCCCTTTTCTCCCTCCTTTTTATTTATAAAGCATTTTATTGAGGACTCATACAACTCCCATCATGATGAATACATATGTCATTTGCAAATCAGTTTATTTTTCTGTATATAACTAGTCTGTTTAGCTAACTACATTTTTCAAAGAGGCTATCTCTTCTCCCCTTTCATTGGTTTTGACCATTTATCACAAACCAGTTATCTGTAGGTAGGAGCATTTACTTCTGAGTTCTAGATTCTGTTACATTATTCTATATGTCCATCAATGAATTTTATGTCACCAGGCAATTTTCATTATTGTATTTGTGTTTTGAGATCAGCAAATTTGAGGCCTCTTATTCTATATTTTTTCCTAGTAGTTATTTGCTTTTCTGGGTGCCCTTTCCTTTTTATGTACAGTTTATTTATTTTTAACAGTTATTTTAAAAATGTGCTGAGATCTGGTTCTGGATTGTATTATATCTGAATACTACTTTTTGTATTGTTGACATTTTCACAATGTTTCACAATGACCTCCGGAAAAGTATTGCATCAGAGTGGTAATAAGTGTCATTCTTATCTGGTTCTAGTTTGCAAGGAGAATGGTTTCCCTTTCTCTCTAGTGAGACTAATATTAGCTATTGATTTTGTATATATGCCCTTAGTTAGACTAAGGAAGTTTTGTTCTATCCTTATTTTGATGACCATTTTTATCAGGAACGGATGCTCTATTGTTTCAAATGCTTTTTCTGTATCAATTGATATATTCTCTTTTCCAAAGATTTTTATCATATCACTGTATAAAAAATTTACAGTGCTTTTATGGGTATATACATTCCAGTATATTTACCATTGCAAAATCATGAAATACATTTTGTTTTGCACTTTATTAAAATTTCACACTCAAACTAACCTTAGAGTTTTAAATATAATTGCATCTGTAAATTGATAATTTTTATACTGGACAAATTTTTATTTTATTTACATTTTGATAATTAAAATACGTACTGATTTGCACATTAAAATAGTCTAGAAAATAACAATATTTCTCTTTTTATTACCACCTTGTGATGCATTTATATGAAGTTGCAAAACAGGCTGTGAACAGTAAAGAATGATTATTTTTCTTTACTTTTCCTCTCTTTTCTTATAAACATCATTCTTAGTCTTTGGGCATATTAATTTTTTATATAAATTATCTATAGATGCTCAATGTTTTAAAACCAATGACAGCAATGGCCACATGAAAATACCTCAAAAATCTGATATTTTGTTCAAAAAGAAGATAAAATAATGGGGAAACTTTCCAGAGCAATAATAGTACCCTAGCATTTGGCACCCTTTTTGACTTGTAAATCATCTATTTTTATAAATGCAAAATTAGCCTTGTTATCCTGAGCTGAGTTTAAACTTCAGTACATTTTCTTGGATGATATAGGTAAATATTATATCTGTACATAAAAGAATCTGAATATTCTAAACAGTATGAGCATTTATGCACATGTCACAGCCCAGAGCAAATTCTTCACAAGTATGTAGATGAACCATGTGAATTGGACATTCATTTTCTTCTAGCGCCTTTGGAACTGTAGATCAATGTGATAGTTCTCTCTTGAGAAGCTAGTTATCCTTTGAAATTCATCATGAAAAGAATTACCAGAATGTGTTTGTCTCAAAAGAGAAAAAGACAATCACTGAGCTGTAGTAACATTTCTATTCCAAAAACTCTGTGCCATTTTTGTGACACAAAATGCCTTGATGTGCCTTGAGCACATCAGAACAACACTACAAATGAGCTCGTTGGTATCATACTAATTTCCTTGTCCAGTCTCAGTATCACAGTATCACAGTAAGTTTCACCCTCAAAATATTTATTTCTACATTTTTAGAAGAAATAACATGGATGTATATTGACAGCATAGATTTCTAGATTATTATAAAACTTCAAACCAGGTGTTATAATTGCTTTACTTTTATGCAAGCATCCATATTCTAATTTCACTAGCACCTTTCTTCTGACAACTTCATAAAGTTGTTTAATTAGATGAAGCAAGCCTTTTATAATTATGTGATTAATTTTGGTCTTTCAAGTGAGATAATATGTAAATTTGAATTATTCTTAGACTAAGCTGTTTTATTTCCAAGACCAATTGATATTTTAAGAAGATTACAGGGTTACACTTCAGCTGAATGGCTGGTGCTGCTTAAAGTGCTTTAGTAAAAAATAAAATGCGCATGTTATCAGGATCTTGCTGCAGTGCTGTGCCATTTTTATTGCAGCCCTATATACAGGAAATAGTGCTCTTTATTGTTAACCACTCCAAACGGATGTCTATGCGTATGGGTCTTGTTACCGGCAATCTTAGTCATATTCTTAGCAATCTGCATCAGAATAAACCCTACAGGTAACACTGCTTCATTCCTAAAATCACAGAAAAAATGTTTCTGAGCTTGTTGCATTTGACTTGCCTGTGGGTTATTGGAATGCCACTATTGTCTTGCTTCTTTTATAGCTTGCAAAAGTGCCATTAAACAGAACAATGTGGTTCTACCACAGCCTTCATGAAGGACAACTTTCATGGCTTCTTTTTCTTTAAAGAACTGTCTTTGATAAGTTTCAGTTTGATGATGAAGATAAAGGAATGTATTACAACCAGTATATAAATTTTCACATTCATTGCATAACATGGTTGGTACAGTTTCACCATCATAATTGCCATACATTGGCATTTGTTTGTTGTCCATCATTTTACAGACATCTCCTAGAGGAAACACAATAATCATGGTCCTGATAATAAATACAGTAAAACAAACTGGAACCCAGTTGTTGCAGTACATCTCATTGAATATCTAAACTCATTCTTCCATCTTGGTCAAGGCAATAATGGTGATCATGTGGCTATTTTATTTCATTTTATTTACATCATACTTGTGTTGGTTGTTTTCCTAATGTTCAATCATTTTTGCATATGTAGTATGAATCCCATTTGGTTATTTTTATTATGTTATTAGATTCTTTGGACTAGGATTTTGTTCCATTTTTTGCATCTAAGTTCATTAGGGATCTTGATCTATCATTTTTTTCTTCAGTAATCTTTGCTATGGCTTGATATCAGTGTTATGTTTGCTTTATAAAATAAATGAGGATATTCCATACTTTTCTCTATTTTTGAAATAGTTTGAGTATTCCAAATTATTCTCCAAACAGAGAAAAGTCAGTTTTTCTCTGAATGTTTGCTATAGTTCTCCATTGTTGTTGGAAATGTTTTAATGACCTAATGAATTTCTTCTTTTGTTACAGATTTGTTCATATCTTCTACTTCAGTCTGTGTTAGATTAGATAGGTAATATGTTTCTAAAAATTTGACTATTTCGTCTAGGATTTCAAATTTATTAGAGCCTTGTTCTTTTATTCTTCTTCTTACACTCTCTTGGTTTTGTTGGGAAACCTATTTCAATTCTTATTCTGTTATTTACATTTTTCTTTTATTAGAATTGCCAGTGTTTAGTCAATTTTATTAATTTTTTTCAAATGACAAATGTCTACTTTTGTTAATTCTTGGTTTATCTTTATTCTTTTTAATTTATTTCTGCTCATCTTTATTATTTCTCTTCTGGTAGGATTAATTCTGTGGTTATTTTTCTATTTGCTAGAGATATTGGATAAAGACATTAATTTTAATGATTTTTATATGTGTTTGTTACAGTAAATTGCACTTTAAGAACTGTTTTAGCTCAGTCTCCCCAAGTTTGGGTGGTATGAGGAGGTGAATAAAGTGTATTTCATTATTTCTATAAAGGAAACAAATACTCATGAGCAAAAAGTGCAGGAAAATTGAAATGTAGTTACTGTAGATTTTAGATGAAGTCAACTAAAAGGAAGTGAACACACTGGATTAAAACATTTAGAGTTGCAGGTGATGACAATATAATTCCAGCAGACAAGTAATGCTTTTCAAGAGACTTAGAAAACATTAACAGTTATGAAATAATTTCATTTAAAGGTTTTCAATGATATTTCATTTTTAATCATCCATAGTATATACTAGAAACATTCCCATGTTTATAACCATACAAGGTTTGGGGTCCTTTATTGTCATAATAAGTCAGTGTTTTTCATAAATGCATAAAACTATTTTACCTTAATGCATATGAAAAGGAGCATCACTAAATTGTTTTCAGACTACCAAAGTTATCTGGGCATTTTTCTAGTTTCATAACTAAAAGTAAACATTGGCCTCTCCTTTGAAGTGGCTGTTTACTCAATTCAGAGGTATTCATAAGTGTTTGTTGTTTGTTTAATGGCATAACATAAGTTCTATTCTGAAGAATATTTCATTACACTGGAAAAATATATATTTCACAGCTGTTAGTAGATTGTTCTATATGTGTATATGAGGTCAAGATTTGATTAGCTCTTCTGTATATTTTCTCAGTTTCTATCTAGGAGTTATGTCCCTTCTCTAAAATGAAGTATTAACAAACTATGAAGAACAAGCTAACTGCACACTTTGGAGGAAATAGTCATTGTAAATCCTAAACATAGCATTGTACAATTTTCAGATATTGATGGTCTAATGCATGGAGGCAAAACACTGTCAGGATTAATGCCAGGTGATGGGTCCCTCGGATTGGAAAGCACTAGAAGTATAGCTGAGGAGGAGCTCCTTTCTCAAAACAGAGTTCACCATGGTGATGTGAATGGAGTAAATGTTGTGTGAGTGGAGCCATCAGGATCTTCAGTTGCTTATGATGCACAACTAAAAGTGAGAAGAAATAGCTGCAAAAATTCACTATTAAAGCTTTTAATTGTCTATGGCAGGAAATTTGGAAGACAGTCTCTTGGCTAACTGCCCACTTGCCAAAAATTGTTGATTCAACATAATAGGTCAAACTAGGGACCAATATCATTGATATCACATGCAAGTTAAATTTTGCTGAAGATCATCTAACAATGCTTGCAGTAGTACATTGAAAGGGAACTTCCAGAGGTTTAGGTTGGAGTCAGAAGAGGAAGTGGAACAAGAGATAGCATTGCTGACTTCAAATTGATTATGCCTCAAAGCAGAGAATACCAAACAGAACACGGGTATATTGCATGTTTAAGATCAGGAAAAGTGTGTGTGTCAGGGCTGCATCCTCTAACCATGCTTATTCAATCTGTATGCTGAGAAAGTAATTACAGAAGCTGGAATTCATGAAGAAGAATGTGACATTAGGACCTGAGAGGACCTGAGAAAAGCTTATTGGTAATCCCCCAAATGGAGATGATACAACTTTGCTTGCAGGAAGTATGCAGGGCTTGAAATAAGTGGTCGTGATGATCAAGCATTTCAACCTTCAGTATGTATTACAATTCAATGGCAAGAAGTCCAAAATCTGCACAACTGGACCAATAGTTATATGGGGCAAGGTTGAAGTGGTCAAAGATTTTGTCTTGTTGAATCCACTGTCTATGCTCATGGAAGCCGCAGTCAAGAGATCAAAGGATTTATTGCATTGGGTAAATATACTGCACAAGACCACTTTTGAGTAAGTTTGAATAGCAATAATGTCATATTGATGGCTTAGCTGTACCTAATTCACACCATGTCATTTCAATAGTATCATATGCATGTGACAATTGGACATTGGATAAGGAAGACCAAAAAAGAAGAGATGCATTTGAATTATTTTTCTGGACAAGAATAGTGAAAGTCCCATGAGCTTCTAAAAGGACAAAATGATCTGTCTTCGAAGAGTTATGGACAGAGTACTCCTTAGAGACACGAACAGCAGACTTTGTCTTACATTTTTTGGACATATTGTCAGGAAAGAAGAATCCCTGGAGAAGGATTGTTCATGTTTGGTAAAGCAGGGGTGGGGGGGCAATGGAAAAGAGGAAGACCCTCATGAGCTGGATTGACACCAGGGCTGCAACAATCGCTTCAGACACAGAAAAAAATGGTAAGGATGGCACAGGACTGAGCAGTATTTCACTCCATTGTGCATCGGATTGCTATTGATCAGAATCAATTTGATGGACCCTAAGAAAAATAACATTCAGGAGGTAATGGCTCCTGACTCAGCAAAGCCTGAGGATTTAAAAAGAGAAAGAAGGAAGAGGCATTTGAAATAAAATGTAGTGGTTATTTTGATTATTGTTGGCCATAATGGTTGAAAGAAATGCACAAAATGTTGTATTTTAGCTGCGGAGAGCACTCTGCTTCTGAAGTGGCCTGGGGCAAAAGTTAGTCAGGTTAATTAAGGTGATAGGAAACCAGAACTTACTCAACCCGCTCCCCCCACCCCCCGCCAGTGTCCCAAATCACATAAATGGAGACAAAATCCGGTGGTGGGAAAGTGAACATTGCATTTGGGTATTAAAACATTAAGAGTATGTGTTTAGTTTAACTGCAGTTTAGATATTGTAAGTTTCTCCTACTTGATGTTGTAGTATGTATTAGTCTGGGTAGACTAGAGGAACAAATTTCATAGACACACATGTGGATATAAGGAAAAGGTTTATATACAAAAGGAGTGTGACACTGAGAAGGTATCCCAGCCCAGTCCAGTTCAAAGTCATAAGCTTGATAATAACCCATATGCCCGAAATCAGTCTGCAAAGTCTCCTTCCGACTCATGAAGTCACAGGTCAGTGGGTGCAGAATCCCGGTGCTGGCAGGGGTCTCCCCATGACTCCTTACTTCCAGGGCTCAGGGTCCAACAACAGCATGCCGCCCCAGCTTCAGAGGTCTGGCTCCATCAGGGTAAAGCCGTGTAGTCTCTCCGCTGGCTCCTCCAGCTTCTTGGATGCTGCCATCTTATCTTTTCCATGATTCATCGTCTCTGAGACTAACTCCCAACCACTGGGGAAGATAGCTTCTCATCTTCAAAAGGGAAATATCGCGAGATTTCCCAGAAGTCTCAGGTGAAAGCCATGCCCACATAGAGGCCTCATTGGCTACTCAATGGCTATCTCCAGATTAAAAGGCTAGATTCCACTCCTACATATCAATCATAAAATTAACATAAGCACACAAATGCCACACAGCATAAAGCTACATGTGTCAATAGCAATCAATCATGATTATGAAGAGCTTGTAAAACTGCTTCCAACTTTTACTTCATTGGATGTGCTACAAGGAGAGTTAGGAAGTGCCCAGCAGAAATGGGCTTTATTTTAATCCAGTCGCATGCAGAGTTAGGAGCGGAGGTGGAAATCTGACTCCCATTCAGAAGTGCTGAGGGAAAATATTTACATTTAAAAACATTTATAGGGAGGGAATACAAGACTGTTGACATATTTGCCATTGGATATATCAACTCAGGAAAAGTTGATTTCCATTAAAGAAAGATCCCTTATAGAATGGAAAGTTAAAGGAGTCCAGTGAACATTCCTTGCTTAAATTGTAACCTGTTAAATGCGCTAATTACTCCATAATTGTGATAATTGTCTGTGCATTCTGTGTGGTCATTGCCATCAATTACTGAGTCTAATTGA